>KB908973.1:20633-30817 GCA_000383075.1 Nosema bombycis CQ1 | reverse complement strand
TTAATTTACACAATGAGATCATTAAATTAAATAATTTAGTAAAAAATTAACCCATGAAGTTTATGACCATAATATTTGTATTTGTGAAGTTATTTATAAGTGCTATGAATTCAAATAAAGCAGCTGTTCATAACCAATCGCGAAAAAATCATCCAGAGACTCATGAAAATAGACAAATTAAAAGTGGTTTAATCACAAATAATGAACAAGAACCTCTTTTTATAAGCATCAAACGGAGGATCGGGTTTATTATTATCCTTTACAACCTCAAGGAAATGTCTCTGCAGATAAAATTATTGTACCTTTAGAAAAAATTGAAGTGTTGGGATTAGAAAAAGCAAAAGATTATGAAATTATGGACCTTTTGGGCAAAACTCTTAAAGAAGGCAAATTTAAGAAGGAAGGCCGTATTCAAGATCTTTTGATACTTTTAAGTAAATCTCTTTTTGTTGCAGATCTTAATAATAAAGAGCATCAAAAAATTTTGAAAGAATTAGGTGATGTTCTTGCAGAGGGTCACCCCAAACAAGCTTGGTATTTTAAATTATTAACATTACTCGGGATAGCCATTAAATACGGCAAATTTTTAGAAGATGATCGCCAAGAAACTTTAAAGATTGTTGGTAAAATTGTCGAAACTGAAAGTTTCGAACCCGATGAAGCTGCTGAAATTCTTATTGCTATGCTTGTCCATAATTTAAGACCAAATCTAGACCATTATAAAAGACTTGGTCTTGATCCTGTCAAGTTCGAAAAGGAGTTCCTAGAGAAAATTGAACCTCGTAGTCAAACTAAAATACAGAAAAAATGTAAAAAATGTAAATTGTGTAAAAAGCATAAAAAATAAAGTAAAAACAAACTGATGGTACTGGATCCTATATTTTAAACGAAGGCCATGTTATTAGATTCTAGATTGCCTGAGGTTAATTCCAAGACGATCATGAATGATGATCCTAATTCTTATTTAGATAATGACAATTCTAAAGACTCCTTTTTTCGGCGTATATTAATTGATAAATGTTTAAATTAATTATCTGAAAACAAAACCCAACGACATACCTCGAATTTACATTCTAATAATGATAATAATATAGCTCAAAATGTTTTAAATCCACCACAATTTTTGATTAAAGGTAATTCAGGAAATTTAAATGCAGATCTTACTGTAAATAGAGACTTAAAAGGCGATGATTTGAAAAATACAGACGATAAACCTCAAAATCATATCAATCTCACCCTTTCAACCTCTCGAAATAAAAAATAATAAAACTTTTAAAACGATGTCGAAGTATCGCCTTATGGAAGATTATACCGTAATTTTTTATCTTTGTTCTGAAAATTTGTCGATCAGTGGGCTTTCCCTTTTGTTAGATGGAAAAATATTCTTCCAAAGACCAGAACTGCAGAGAACTAGGAGTCGTAAGAGCACTAAGTAGGTAGGTATACCGGGGTTTTCGGTTTAAGAGATTTACCTTAAAGGTCAAGCTTTATGACTTTTAAATATAAAATATTAATATCTATAGAAAAGACCCACCTATTGCCTATATATAAACACAAAACAAAAGTGTGTCCAACATTAAAAATTATAAGTTTTAAATAAACGTTATAATCACGCAAATCTTTAAAAAATATTCATAGTCTTTTTCAATTTATGTGGAATTAAGAACATCTTAAAGCAATGTTTGCCAAAATGGGCGTAAGCCCCACTAAAGGGCATTTTGGTAGTCGGAAGGAAGCATTATCGATTTTTTTCAACTAAATTACCCCTTTTTCCGAAGGCATTTTATATCTTTGCATGTTAAGGGGGGCATTTTCGATTTATAAATCTCAAAAGTTAGACGCGCATCTTTAAATTTTGGAAACCACTGCAATATATCCCGTGGATGATACTCATATTAATAATGGATCTTCTGTTTAAGGTCAGTTTTAAAATAACAAATCTTTAATTTACGGTTACCGATTTTAAATTAACAAATCTAAAATTTTTTGTAAAAAGCTTAAAACAACAATTATGATTATGATAAGTCTAAGGAAAAATATGAATGAATTCAACCCAAAGGCCTTTAAAATTACACTAGTCATTTTTTACAGTCAGCCGAAGAAAGCATTAAATATATTTTTTACATTAAATACGATTAATTTTTTATTAATCTTAGCATAGATAAGGTTAAAAATATTGGATACCTTTTTTTCTCAAGTTTATTTATCAAAATAGTGTATATTTTTAATTTACACAATGAGATCATTTGATTAAATGATTTTAAGGAAAAAAACACAAACACGCCCCATGAAATTTATGTCCATAACATTTTTACTTGTAAATTTAATTAGGACAGCAGTTTTGAATCAAGATATAACTACAGGACAGCCGAATAATGCGATTCACGCAGAGACTCATGTAAATGATAAAATTCAAACGGGCGGGGATCCAACAAGAGCACAAGGAACCCATTCGCTACAAGAATCGGAGAATGCCATTCATAGTAATTTTTTACAATCCCAAAGCAATGCGGCTGCCCCTTTGGTTAATTATACTTTTCCGAAAATTGTAGTAGCGGGAGTTAGAGAAGCAAAAGATGAAGAACTTATGGATCTTTTAGACAAAACTATTAAGAAAGGCAAGTTTTCACAAGAAGGAGATATATTAGATCTTTTGATACTTTTATATAAATCTTTAGAAACAGCACAACTTTCTAATGAAAAACATAGACAAATCCTAAAAGATTTAGGCGAAGTTCTTGCAAAAGGGTATCCTAAAAATGCCTACTATAAAAATACATTAAGATTACTTGGGGAAGCCATTAGACACGATAAAATTTTAGAAAATGATCTCCAAGAAACTTTAAGGTTTGTAGGTAAGGTTGTGGAAAAAAATACCTATACAGACGAAGAAGCCGCTGAAATTCTAATCGCAATGCTTATCCATAATTTAAAGTTAGGTCCGCACCATTATAAAAGACTTGGTCTTGAGGCTGATCAGCCTAAAAATAAGCCTTTACAGAAACATGAAGATAAAAGCCAACATAAAATAGAATCTCCGAAAAAATGTTTAAAATGTAAATTGTATAAAACGTGCAAAACGTGTAAAATATGTAAAAAACATAGAGGAGGTAAAAAACAAAGGAAAAAACGAGCTGTCGGACCTGAACTCTCTACATCGGAAAACAAGGATGCACTACCAACCTCTGGATCTCCTGAAGCTAATTCCAATATGATGATGGGCGATGATCCTAATACTTATATAGAATATAACAACCCTGAAGACGTCATTATTCAACCAATAATCGAGAATCAAAAAGCCATAAATTCTTTAAACAATACTCGCCCACCGACTTCTAACGTAAATTCTAATATTGATAACAACAATAAATTACATTTTGAAAATAATAGCAGCCATGATGATTTAAATCTAAAACAAGGCAATCGTATTTCAAACCAAATCTCAACCAGATACAATTCAGGAAATTTAAGAACAGGATTTATTGCGGGTAACAAAGTTCAAGGTCATAAGTCTAAAGATGGTGACGTTAAACCTCAAACAATAACCGATAAACCTCATGTGATCAGATCTCCAAATCGTATAATTCTAACCTTTAACGTTGGTCGAAGTTGATTATAAATAAACATTAACAACAATGTATTCAAATTAAGTTTATTGTCTTGATAAGCACATATCAACTATTTTTATTCAATCTATAATTAAAAACATGCTAAATTGTTCTAAGAGCTTTACATTAAATCACTATTCTTGTATGTACATTTAACATCAACAAACATTTGCTTTTTTCTTCCACATCAAAAATAAATACTCTCACTTTTCAAAAAAAAGTTCCTCGTAGGGGAATCGAACCCCTGCCTCCTGTGTGAAAGACAGACATCCTAACCACTGGACTAACAAGGATATCTATTAAGATATTAATCTTTATTACAATTTTATTGTATAAAAATTCTATCGAATATATTTGCCCATGAAAAACTGTGACCTCTCTAAAAATGGTTCTAGTAGTTTTTCATTTATAAACTTTGACTGGGGAGAGAAGGTTAATGACGATCCAGAAGACTTAATTTATCCTACTATTCTCGATCCAAATCTTAGAAATTATTACATAGAAGTAAGTGTTTGTTTAGAGGATTTTATTGTAAAAATGACACCTACCTTTACTTATAGATTCATAGAAGATTACAAAATTAATATCGTGGCGTACTCCTCAAATAAATGCGTTTTAGAGATAGACATAGTAAATTTTGAGATGGTTGAGTTTAAGACCTATAAAGACAAAGGAATAACGATTGTAACCAATAGAAACAAATTTAAAAAAAATAATAGAACTAAAATTAACAAAGAATATAAGAAAAAAGTTTTAAAAGGCGAGACAGTTAAAGATTTAGAAAATAAATATGAGGAAATTATGAAAAAGATATTTCAAATCCAAATTGAACATAATCACAACTTCCTTTTTATTGACACACACGAAGATTTAAATAGAAATTTAAAGAATTTGATTAAGTCTATGGACTCAGAACGTGTTTTTGTGCCTAAAATCAAAAATTACAAATCTAGTGATCGAGAAGAGCATTTTGAGGAAATTCTTACTAAGATTCCTGGAATTAGTAAATGTGTTGCTAAAGCCATTTCTTCAAAATACAAAACTATGATAAATTTTTATAGCAAACTTGTTGATGAAAAGGTCATTAATTTAGAAAATTTGATAATTTGGGATGAAGTAAACTGTAAAGGGAGAGCTTTAGGGAGAGTTCAAGCAGAAAAATTAATGAAGATTTTTTTGGCTACCGATAAGAACACTTCCTGTAATTAAAAAATAAATAAATTTTCCTATATGATAGGGGAATTTAATAACCATTTTTATTACAATATCCACAAACTTACAAATCTGTTTTTAAAATCATTTTTATTACGCATCAAATTGCCTTCTACAAACCGTATTAATATCCAATTCTGTTATTTGTTCATCAGAAGATACAAATATTTTTGATTTTTCTTCTGAATAAACAGCACCTGTGATTTGCGCATCATTATAAAGATTAATAACTTGTTTTTTAGCAAATGTTCTAGTATCAAACATAGTTAAATTATTAAATTGTTCTGTAAAACATAAGAGATCGAGTGAGTTTTTAATTGTAAAAAATACATTTCTAATAGCACCTTTATGGGATCCGATTTGACTACTATTAAGAAGATATTGTTTATCATCTTGTCTTATATCCCACAAGCATACATAGCCATCTTGTGTGCCAACTGCAAATACATCTGAAGTACTATTCCAAGAGACACTAAAACCACCATCTCTTATGGTCTTTAATTTTTTAATTAGTTCATAAGTCTTATTCGAATATACTATTACATCATTACTATCTCCTACTATAATGAGGTACTTCCCATCTGGACTTATAGAACAATAGTTGACCTGTGATGTATGCTCTATTTTTTTTATTAACTGTAGATCAGTATCGAATATTTTTAAAGTTCTATCATTACTGGCCACGTGAATTTTATTATTTCTAATAATGATATGATTATTTATTGCTTCTGTTAATCTTTTAACTAATTTTTCCTGAGTTAATCTATTTAAAACTACAATTTGTCCTTTATGTCCACCAACAACAATATACTCTGAATCAATAAACAAAGATGTAGGAGGAAATCGTAATCTTGGCAAGATTACATCTTTAATTTTAGTGTTGTAATCGTATGCTAATATGGACTGTTCAAAGGGATACACCAAGAAATTCCCAGATAGTTTCAACATGTTTTTTAATTGCCAATGTTGTGATTTTACACCTTCTTCATGAATTGTCTTCGAATTTATAAAGTTGGAAACTTCTCTTATACTTGAATTTGGGTTTTCATTAGTTGACATTATTTTGATTGGGTTTAAACATTTAAATTCGAATTATCAATAATGAAACAAATTTGATATTTTAATAGTAAAATTTCGAAATAAGTAAGATTAAAATTTCTAGATATTAAAAAACATCTTTAATTTGGATATAAAAATATCATATCAATCCATAAACATTATTAAAGATTTAAAAGCAGCCGGTTTTTTACGGGATAGCTCCTTAAAATCTTCAAAAGTAAGAAAACCACTCTTATTATCTAATGTACAAAATAATTCATCTACAACTTTATCAGCTTTAATACGGACATCAAGAGTATTCGATGTCATATCAAATATACTCTGAGCAATAGTAATCATTTTTTTCTTATCAATAATACCATCATTATCTTCGTCATAGAATCTAAACATCCATCTAAGTTTCTCAAAGTCACTTCCTTTTAGTAAAATACTAAAAGCTATTAAAAATTCATTGAAATCCACTTGGTTTGATTGGCTTATGTTAATTGTCTCAAAGAGACGAATAGAAAAATTCTTAGGAGAACCAAATGGAAATAATCTTTTAAAAATAAGTTCTAATTCAGAAACAGTGATATACCCTCTAGGAAAGTGTTCTCTAAAAGATACAGACCATTCGTGTATTTTTTTGGCTGGAAAATGTGAAAATTTCTTGGCATCTTCGTGGTTGATGTCTGGAACTCGACTTAATGAATTTCCCATGGGGTAATAAAAACAAATCATAAAAAAATTTATTTTTAAATTAAGTTTCTTGAGGAGGTTCTGAATAAAATGGAATCTTTCCTCTGTTCCAATCATGTAAAACATTCTTACAAATGAGATCTAAATTTGGCTTATTTCCTTTAATAAGTTTACCGTATCTAACAGCAAATTTTTCAATAAAATCATCAAAATTACTGAATTCCAAATTGTAAACTAGCGAAATTTGTTGTTTGTGGCTTTTTAATAAAACTTCAACGTATTCTTCAGGATTTTCTATATTCTCTACTCTTATAGCACCTTTAAAAACAGCTTGAGTGTAATCTGAAATTGGAACAACACCAGGGCAATCCACAAGATATATTCCCCTAGTTAATGTGATGTATTGCCATACTTTTGTTTCTCCTGGGACAGGTGCAACATTACAAACAGACTTATTTCTTAGCGCATTGATTATACTACTCTTTCCAATGTTAGGATATCCAACAAATCCTACACTAATATGCTTTTTATTGTACAATTTTTCTAGTTGTCTTAATAAATTAATAAGACTTGACTTACCAAAATTGTTTTCTATTGATTGTGCATGGAAAGCCAGAGCTGTGTGTTTATCAGAAAAGTACTTCAACCATTTGGCAGTTATTCCAGTTGGGACTAAATCCACTTTATTAAGTAAATATATCAAGTGTTTGTGAGGTGCTTCTTCTTTAATGTAAGTTAATATTTTTTCACAAAGTGTACCAAGTGGATCTCTAGCATCTAATACGTGGATAATTACATCACTAGAATCTAACACTTTGTACAATTCAAGCCAAATTCTCGAACTTTGTCCTTTAACAAGATCTTTTTTAACTTCCTTTTCATCTTTTACTTCAATATTCTTCTTAATCGCCAATTCTTCCAATGACTTCACTTCTAATTTCGGTTTTTTTCTAATGGCGGTTTTACCAAAAACGTCATCAAAATCAACTTTATTTTTCTTTTTAGTTTTTTCTGTAAGTAACGAGTAAGGAACATTCCCTGTCTTAAGTAAAACATTATAAGGTGTTTCAATCTTAGAAGCTTCTCTATAAGCATCCAAATCTAATTGAGAAACTGTTTTTGAAGCTCTGAACCATTTTCTATCCGGTTGGATTCTCCCTGTTTTTGCTGTTGTCTTTTGGAATTCTGCTGCTTTTGTTATGACACCATAAGCATTTCTTTCGGGTTTACATCCTCTCAGCATCTCCAAGTATTTTAATTTCTTTTTATTGTAAATATTTTCTCTCATTAATGGGCAGATTTTAAATCAAAAAAATAATTACAATAAAATGATAAAGACTGTAAACAAATACTTTTTTTATTACAAAAGGTTGGTTCAAAGATTCTTATGTTGTTCTTTAACACTACTCATGATACTTTCAACTTTCGGCACCAGTCCTTTTGCTCCTTCTTCAGTTATAAAAAGTAAATTGTCATTAATATCTTCTATAACAAAACTCTCTTGTTCTCCAATTTTTAGGATTACTTCTTTTATACTTGGCTTTGTTTTAACGAGACATCCTTTGGTTATTGTTACCATTAGATTAAGGGGGAGAAATGGAAAATGTTTATATGCATAGCTAGCAAAATATATTTTCAATTTGCTTTGTTTTACAATTTAACTAAACATATTACTTGAAATCACATTGCGTTTTAGGCTAATAGACCAAATACCATTAATACTCAATCTTTCGTATTCATTTTTAATAAAGCTTAAATTATTTCTAACGGTCAATAACAATGCAAAAATTTAAACCCATGGGCGTAAAAGGCTTATGGGGAATGTTACAAGAAGCAGCAGAAGTTGAAATCCCAGAAAATAAGACATTGGCTATAGATGTAAGTATTTGGATACACTATTACAAAGATATGCAAGAGAAGGACATTATTTATAATGTATCAAAAAGAATTATAAAGTTACTATATCACAATATTAAACCAGTTTTTATTTTTGATGGTACGCCAAACGAAATGAAAAGAAAAGTACTTATTGAAAGAAAAAAATTAAACAACACGAAGCTTATTAAAGACATTGTTGAGAATAGAATATGTAAAAAATGTAAGAAAAGTATAAGAACTTGTAGACATGGCGGGATGCTGAATGAAAAAATAAGAAATGATTTAGAAAATCAAATTAGAGTTAAATTAGAATCACATGATGAAAGATGGGGAGAGGATTATAAACAAGATATAGAACTAAATGTTTATCACAAACCAGCACGTTACAAACAAAACAAAGTTGTCATAGATGAAACTCTGATCAATGATATTGTGAAATCTAACAAATTAACTACAAAACAAAAACTAAAAATGCTTTTGAAAATGCGCGAAAAGAGAAAAGAACAATTGGGATACAATGATGATACGCTTACGGATTTTTCAGATTCTCAATTGGTCAATATCAAAAAACGAAATTTAATTAGTTTCTATATTAGGAAACTTGAAAAAGAAAAAAGTAGCTCAAAAGTCCAATCAAATTGTTATAAAGAATTTACATTCAAAAAGGATGAAAAACAAACAATACAAGAAATAAATAATAAACACATTGATTCTGAAGTAGACACTGTTGAAGGAGAATCATTGGATCGTTTATTTTCAAGTGACGAAGAATCTAAGTCAGAAGAAGAGATCATTGATGAACAGCCATCAAGTAACTTAGATAGATTGTTTAATTTGTGTTCTAGCCAGTTACAAGATAAAGTTAATAATTTGGATAATGATGATCATGAAAACAATGTCCTTTGTTTCGAGCCTTCTTCTGAGATTATTGACATAAGTAAAGACAAAAATCCAGATTGCGTAAACAGACCTGATTTAGATGAAGATTCGTCTTCTAGTAGTTCACAGGAAATTAATGTAGAAAATCGTGATGAAGAAATTTCATTTGAAAGTATTCAACGAAAGAATATCACTTTTGAAGATAACGAAACAATTTACGACTTTACTAACGTCCAGCTTATTTTTAAAAAGACAATTGAAATTTTCAATCTTCCGTATCTTGTGCCACCTGGAGAAGCGGATTCTCAATGTGGCTATTTATCAGCTCAAGGAATTGTAGATGGAGTTGTTACAGAAGATAATGATGTACTTTCGTATGGAGGTGTTGTTTACAGAAATTTCTTCAGAAAAAACAAACACATTGAAAAATTTACACCACATAAGATTCTAGAAAATTGTAAATTTAGTCAAATTGATTTAATTAATATCAGTTATGTTCTAGGATCAGATTATACAATAGGAATTAATGGTATCGGTGCTAAAAAGGTTGTCGATTATATTAAAAGTGAAGATTTTCTTAATTTTGACATTAAAAAGTACCAAGAAATATATTTGAAGCCTGTAATCGATAAACATTATAAACCAAAATTTAATGTTATTGATTTGCGCAAAGTTATAAAATATTACAAACACAAAGATATTGAATCGGATAAAATTAATGAGTTGATTTTTTATATTACAAATATTAAGAAGTAAGATTATAAACAAATAATTAAACAAAAACACTTGATTTTAAACTATTTTGCATTCTAAAATATAAATCTCACTAGCCGACTTTTGAAGCCTATCCATTATAGCAGAGCCTTCATC
>KB908972.1:39720-50805 GCA_000383075.1 Nosema bombycis CQ1 | reverse complement strand
TGGCTAACCAAAATACGATCGGATAACAAAACGAAGATACGAAGACCTCCAAATTCTCAAGGACCATTTTCCTGAAATTATCAATAAATGAACTCCTGTCTACTTCGACCATGACTNTAGTACGGTGTTGATTAAAAAGAGTCCCGAAGTGTTTCTTTTCTTGATTAAAAAGATAAATTATTGGTTGCATACTTTCTTCTGATGCAAAAATACTTTTAAAATTCCTAATGTACTGTTCTACGATCATTTTATTGTATTCCGGTTTATTGACTTCCATGATCATTAAAATAAAGACAATGCCGTATTTATTATTAACAATAGAAACAAAATCATTATTAATAAAATCTAAGTCAGGGGTGGGCAAACTTTTCGGATCGCGGGCCGGTAAATTAAAAAAATTCTTGTCGCGGGCCGGATGGTCCAAAAAACATAGTGCCGCGGGCCGGATGGTTCAAAGTCCATACAGTCGAAAAATACTCAAATCAAATCTTTAAAGCACCTTTTTTTAATTTATATACTTTCTAGCACTAAACAACTGTCACCTTAGCATTTTTATCATAAATAGAACATAAATTTTATGTTTTATAAGTAGATGAACTAATTTATGTATTAAAAAACATATAAAAATTCGAATTTTTGCAAAGTATTTTTTTTACAGAACCATCGGCGGGCCGGATAAAAACCTCATACGGGCCGGATCCGGCCCGCGGGCCGTAGTTTGCCCATCCCTGGTTTACACTAAAAAATTATTTTACAATTTGATATAAGTGATGTGATATGTTTATAAAAAAAGGTTTTACGTCTTTATGTAGGTAAATGTTACTTTAATGGACTGTTTATAAATTTTTAGTCATAAACTATTTGTTTATAAATTAAAATTTTAATTTTTAAAAATTTAAATCTTTTAAGCATTCCGATAATGCATCTAGTATATCTCTTGTTATTAAAGATCTCCCTTTACTATCAAAGGCTTTCTTTCCGGCTGTTCTTAAGATTACAACTGCTATCTTAAGACATAAAAAAATATTTTCTTCACTCTCCTTATCTTTGACTTTTATTAGAAGAGTGGCAAGGATTCCCACTAAAATATCTCCTTGACCTCCAACACGTTTATCACAAGTCTCTTCTTTTACATTAATCGTTTTATCTTTACTTTGTATAACATCATGTTCACCTTTTTTAATTAAATATTGATTACTTTTGAGAGGAGGCACGTGTTTATTTTCTTTCTGATTTGGTGTAAAAATTATATTTTTGAAGTCAAACATGTCTAATTCGTTACTAAGTTTTATTCCATCACCATCAATGATAATTTTTTTATTTTTTTGATGAAGAAATTGTAAAATTGATTTGATCACACATTTTTGAGATTGACTTGGTCTTCCTAGACCTGTTCCAAAAATACAAATGTCTACTCTTTCAAGGATCCACTCTTCGTACGATAGTTCTGTGACGATTGCTTCTGGTAAAAGAACCTTAAGAGGAATCACTGCGTTGTTATCTGTGAATATATAAACTAAGTCAGCCCCTGTACGTAAAGCAGACAATCCTGAGAAATATGGTGCACCAGTATACATTGCTGAACCTCCTATAATAAGAACTGTACCATTTTTACCTTTTTTATCATTTTCGAATTCGAATTTTTCATTAATTAAATTCATTTGATCGATTTAAATTGAAAAATTGAAAATATAAATAAAAATTTGCAACATTTAAAGTTCATAATGAGTAAGAAACTTAAATAGACCAATAACCTTTTAATTGATGAAACATATTTAACATAAACGAATTAATTAACGACAATCAAACTATTATTTTTATTTAAAAGGTATTTTTTTTTATTATTTTTAGCTCTTTCAAAACACTTAATCACTTCCTATAAGAAGCTATCACCTCTTCAGTACAATCAATTATACGGAAAGTAGGATAATCATGTAACTCATCTCCTTCTGTATAATTACCGTTCTTTATCTTATACAGTTTACAAAGTTCGTGTTTGTGTCTAAATGGCTTCTTACACGTATCTTTCTTAATCAATCTTTTAAACCACGCTCTCCTGTTCTGAAACCACGTCTTAATGAACTTTGCAGTCAATCCTATTTGTTCTGACATTTCAAATATTGTTTTCTTGCACGGATACACACATTTTAACATGTGCAATTCTAATTTTTGTACCTGTTCAGGTGTCGGTTTCATTCTCATTCTTAAATTGTAGTCATAGAATGTAGAAAAATCACGTTCGAACATGGTCTATTAAGTTAATGAATATTTAAGATCGAAACTGATCAATTACCATCTTAGAATGATTAAATTATGAAATATTTTTGCAAGATAATCATGTCAAACAACACAAATTGTAACATATTTTTTTGCAAATGTGTATTTATGATCTATTTTCTCGATCAAATATAATTTGATTTTTTAAATGAAATGTTTGACAGTTGTAAATATTTTTTAAAAGTATAAAATAAATAACAAATTATTTGAGAAAATAATATTTTTACAGCTTTTAAATGATTAAACACCTTTTTATTAAACATATACAAATTTTTTTGACACTTAATGCATCCTATCTCTTCTTAAATACAACGAATTACAATTCGGAAACAACTTATCTTCATTACATATATTCTTATGATACAAAGTTGCTTCTTCGATAGCATACCTTTCTTTTGCTCTTCTGTTCTGAAACCAGTTTTTTATTTTACTCTCCGAGACTCCTAAATACGAACTAAGTTGTGTTCTCTCGATGGCGCTTGGTCTGGAGTTCATTTCGAAAATGGCAGTAAGGAATTCTTTTTGGGCCATGCTTAACTTTGCCTTTGGAAACTTTTTCTTTCTTTCCTGCATTTTTATCAGTGAAAGAATGATCTTTTTATAGTTTAGAAAGCTATCAAAGTAATGACAGGTAATATAAGTTTATTTTAATCTGATCAAATTGTGTGCTAAATGTATTAATTTTCGTCAGTTATCAGAAAAATAAAGTTAAAATCGGATTTTAATCGAAAAAATTTGTTTAGAAAGAGATTAGACCAGAATTTATTTAATTATTGTATCTGTGAACACATTTAACATTAAATAAACTTATCAAACTATAAATAAACTTATCAAACATTAAATAAACTTTAAACTTTAATTTTTTATTGTTTTTCATTAAAAGTCTCCCTACACATCTTAATAGCTCCCTCTAAAGTACGATTTACACCAATAAATCCCGAACTATGAACAAAAAACCCGCCTTCAATCAAATCTTTCAATTCTTCTTCTCTTTTCCCTCTCCACTCGGCTTTCAAAGGAAGTTTCGATTTAAACGTTTTCTTGTCTTCGTTGATTGCTCTAATTTTGTACTTTCCCATTGAGGGAAACACCAAGAATAAAATGTTTTTATTAAGTCTACGTTCAACATCTAAGATCAAATTGGGATAAATATACGTATCACTAACTAAAATATAATCATCATGATTAGATAAGAGTTTTTCTATTTCTATAAACTTGTAATACCAACAGTTAAGTAATTTTGTCATAAAATTTTCAAAATCTAATGACACGATTTCAACAGCTTTGTAAAATTGTTCAGTTTGTTTTTCACAAACAAGATCTTCGTGATTGTTAAGATTCTCCACAAGATCATAAATCGTGTATGGCTTTATTTCTCCGTATATATCAACACCATTATCAACAGCATCTGCTGGTAAAAAATATCTTTCATATACTTTTGATATCAACCAATCATATAAATCATCATCTACTTTCTTAACATTAAATGTCTCCATTATTTCTTCAGTAAAATACTTAAAAACAAGTCCTGAACTACTTAATTTAA
This sequence comes from Nosema bombycis CQ1, assembly GCA_000383075.1. Classification (NCBI taxonomy): domain Eukaryota; kingdom Fungi; phylum Microsporidia; family Nosematidae; genus Nosema; species Nosema bombycis. The sequence continues at coordinate 46,982 of KB908972.1, read as the reverse complement.
TTTTATATTTATCTGAATACGTCTCAGTAAAGAAATTCATATGGTGGTCAAATCTCCCCAAACTTGGATCAATAATTCCTCCAACATCATAAACAATATCACCCGTTTTAATGATTTCATTATCTCTTGTTCTAATAACTGTAGCATTTGGATATATTCTCTTTAATATTGCAGTTGATAGGACTTCATCAAAATGGAATCTTTCATCGTGCGTTATTAATTTCATTTTGGGGCTTGAGTGCAATGACATCTCCACAAAATTAAACAAAACAAAAATTCTATAAAATGTACCATTTAATTGAATAAAAAAAATATAAATTTGTTTATTTTACTTGTACATTTATGTTTTAAGATTAATAAAGAAGATCAGTATTTTCAGATAGAAATTAATTTGTCCCAAATCAGGAAATAATAAAATATTTTTTGGAGGGCTGATATTTTTTTTGACAAGTAAAAAATTGGTTTCAAAGAAATTTTTTAAATGTCTAAAAATTTCAAATCACAAGCTCCTTTTTTGTGCTGCATATACACATTGGCCATTTTTAATATAAAAACTTTTTTTTGAAACAAACTGAAGATCGTCTTTTTGACGATTTTTAAGAATCTTCTTTAGCCAAACTTACTTTGTTAATAAAAAACCAATAAAATTAAAGATCAAATACGGAGTTTTATTAGCAACCAATTAACAAATCTTTATTTTTATAAAAAATGTATTTTTTTATGTCAAATGGAATTAAACGATGCTGGCCATCTAGACGAGAGAAACACAGGGTCAAGACAACAAGTATCAGCTCTCGGGTGTATAAAATATCTAATTATTGTAGATTTAATGATAAGAGCATTTAAGATGTCATCTACTCTAATTGTTTTATACATTGAAAAAGATGCAAAGATTAAGGTGCCACTGAAAACGTTTCTTTTTGTATATTTAACCATTACGATAGCAAGATCAGTCACTTTTGTTTTAAAGAACAGGGCTTTCTTCCGAATAGACCGCATTCCTGATTTTAGAGACAATCCCGACATAGTTTTATTTAGTAATTTTATAGAAGCTTTACATTTATTTTGGTACTTATTAGGCTTTCACTGGCTTCAAGAATGTGACGAATGTAAACATACACATCCACTTTTGTACTATTTGTCTGCATTGTGGGTTGGATTGGGCTTTTTTATGTTCATAGCTCCTCTAATGGCTATAATAGTTCTTTTATTAATAGTACATTTTTATCGTCAAGAATTAAAGGTCATAAATTACAGAGAAGAGAGTGATATACCTGATGATACGTACCATTGTACAATTTGTTTTGAACTTTATGAATTAGATGTTCCTATCAAATTCCTTCCTTGTGAACATCATTTCCATTCTAGTTGTGTAGATGAGTGGCTTAATTTAAAAGATACGTGTCCATTATGTAAAAAGAATATTAATTTACTTTATGACATTGTAGATCCACCTGAAAGTGAAATTTAATGAGAAAAAAAATCAATTTAAAAATGGTTTTAATCTAAATGAATCTTATATTTTTGTGTTTTATCAGATGAAAGACATTTTTAATGTTTGTAACAAAAAAATCTCCTTGAAAAATGTCCAAATGTTCACCATCCAAAATGATATTTATAGATTTATCTTTACAAATAAAGCCAACAACTTCATTTTCGTGTGGGATAGAAGTAATATCCTTGTCTAAAATGTCTTCTTCTTCAAATATCTTCTTGTATTTACTGTAAAAAACCTTTTCACCTTCGGATAGCAAGGTCATATCAATAAAGAAATTTTTTTTAAGTTTATTAAGTCTACACAGTAAATATTCCTTAATCATATACTCCACCCTGTCTATATCAAGCTCTACGATACTCTTAATTATATTATCTTCTTTCATTTGACTTAAATTCTCTCTATGTTCTTCTAATTTGTTATAAAAATAATTGACAATTTGATTTTCGAATGGTAACAAACTTTTACAGGACTTTTCATTTGTAAAAATCTCAATGAGATCTTGAATATTAAACATAAAGGGGTTTAAACACTAAATTTAAACATTTCAGAATATTTTAATCAGTTTTCAGTTGTACATTCATTAATAGTATCTTTACATTTGCAATTCTTTGTCTTCATACAAAGTAATAGGAACTTCTAAATCTTTTTTACAGATTGGACACGAGTTGTTTATATCAAGCCAAATAGAAACACACTCATAATGAAAATTGTGTTCACAAAATAAAACCATGATAAATTCATCATCTTGATAATTCTCTAGGCATATAGTACAGAAGGAATATTTAGACGTGTCATGATTGTCGTGTTTTAAGAAAAAAGATGTTTTCTTTCTGTTCATAGAACTGGCTAAAATTATGTAAAAGAATATGAAAAAAGAAAAAATCATCATAGAACACTGTTCAAAAACAATTGAATAACTCAAAGTGTTGAGGAGTAGAGTTGATTCTTTTGATGTTTTCTTAAAATCTTTCCATTTAAGAGAAAAAAATAACACAATTAAGATATTGATAATCCCGATAAGCGAATCGTATTCAAGATACTGAGAAATATTCGAATCCGTGTATCCTCCTGTTGCCCTATTAAAAGCCATTAATCTCTTTAAACCAGTGTTTCCCAAACTTTTTTAGCCCATGCCCCACTTTTGAGATTTTGAAATCGCAAATGCCCCCCTAACTTATTCAAAGGTATAAAATGGATTTAGCAAGAAGGGGTATTTTAACTAAAAAATCGAAATTGCCCCCATAACTTATGCAAAGATATAAAATAGCCTTATCAAGGGGGGTAATTTAAACTAAAAAAATTCGATAATGCCCCCCTCCAACTACCAAAATGCCCCCCAGTGGGGCGTACGCCCCACTTTGGGAACCACTGCTTTAAACTAACCAAAAAAGATAAAAAATTGACAACAAGAATGACTAGTAAACAAATTCTAATATCTGACTGAGCTGGATCTCGAGAAGTCAAAAAAAGCACAGAAAATTGAATTACGAATTTTACTAAGCTCATAATTATAATTGCCATTATGCCAGTAAATGAATAATAAAATGTGTAAATCATCTTAATCAAAGACAAACAAGCCTTGTTTTTGACTGGAGGAAGTAAATTGATGTCGTCCATGGAAAGGGGTCCCTTTTTGGATATAAACTTAAAAAAGGAGAAATTTTAAAATCAAATAATTTAAAAATTGATAACGTAAATTGAGTCATTTTTATAAAAAAAAACCTCAACAGAATTTTTATTGATTGTGCTGTAAAAAACATAAATCAGACTTAGTTTTTAGAGTAATTAAGCTTATACATATTTTTTGATGGTGAAACTTTCCTTACAAACGAAACCTGATCTTCTTTAAAATGATCTCCGGTAATCTCGAAAATGTAATTTAAGACGTTCCAATTGTCGTTACAGAAGAAATAACAATGAACTTCAAATGGATACGTGATCGCTTTCAAATATTTGAGATATTCAAGACTGTGTTCTGGTAAATTAAAGAAAAAATGATCAATTTTAAGATCGCGGACTTGATCTAAGAATTCTACAGCGTCTAAATTGTAAATTTTGATTCTCGAGTGATCTAATTTATTCCTTGCCACACTTTCTTTCAAACATCGCACCGCTTCAGGATTTAAATCATTACAAATCACAAAACAGCCTTTCTTTAAAGCAGGCAAAGCCATTGGACCAACACCACAAAATACGTCACAGAAAACTTCTCCTTTATTTAATTTTTGGAGGAGTAAACGACGTTCTTCTTGTAATTTCGAACACCAATAACAATTTTTTATATCAACAACAAATTTGAGACCGTTTTCAAAGTGGACAGTCTCTAGTTTGTCTAATGAAATTTCGTCCACTAAAATGTTCTCGTATGATTTAAGAATCTTTTTGGACAATGTTTCTTGATTTAAAAAATTTATCTCTACTGGTTTAAAATCACCAGGTTTGTATTTAATCGTAAAAGTTTTACTATCTTCTTCTATAAAGCTTTCTTTAGACTTACTTAGTTCGTTTAATTTGTTCAAATCCAACCAATTATCTCCAATTACCTCAAAATCAAAATTTCGATACGTGTTATTAATTTTTCCGACTTTATTAATGACAAGTAGTGATGTTTTCTCATACAAAATTCTTCCTATAAGATATTTATAGGGTAAAAACTCTTCTTTAAGATTTAAATGGATCACATTGCCAACTGTTTCAAATGAACTTGGCGGATTTGAAAAGTAAACAGAAAGAATGTCATGAGCACTATAAAAATCAAAATCTTTGTGTATTTTAACAGGAAAAGCATCTTTACAAATGTTTTTAACCAGTATAATGTGAGAAGTAGAGTGTTGTGATAATATTTTTAAGCCTTTAGTATTCTTTTTAAGATTAATTATCGTTGGTATTCTTTCTAATTTCAATAAAACGTCTTTATGATCATTTAGTTTTTGCTTTAAATCATTTTCATTGACCGGAATTCCAAAGACTTCGATAGTTTCGCCAAGAAAATATTTCATTTTGAAGGATAAAACGGATTTAAATTTTTTAACGGAAAATTCAAATGACCACTACAAATACGCAAAAACATCATTATTTTAATTTAAAATTTTATTTAGAGCTCATCCAATCTTTTAAACATTCCATCAGTGCTCTTTTTAACAAAATCAAGAACAACAGAACTCTTAGTCTTGCTCAATTTCCTTGTTTCTCCGCAAATAACAGTGTCACCTACGTGTACAAGACCCTCGAAGCATGGAGACATGTGCACACTTAAGTTAGTGTGTCTTCTACCAAATCTTCTATACTTTTTGTTGTACAATAAACGATCAATACGCACAACAATAGTCTTCTCGGCTTTCATTTTCAAGACTCTTCCTTGGAAAATTTTACCAGTTACTCTAACGTCCCCAGTAAAAGGACATTTCTTATCAATAAAATTAGAAGTAATGGCAGTCTGGGGGACATTAATTCCTTTTCTCATTTCATTGATTCTTCTTGAAGCAAGGACGGTCTCTTCATCTGCGTAGGGATCCAATTTTAATCCAGTCTGTTCAGGAAATATTTTGTATTTTTTTGTTGCTTCAACCATTTGGGGTGAAAATAAAATAAAATTTTTTCTCTAAAATAAAGAGAGAGAAATAAAAAGAACGAACACTTTGTTTAACAATTTCCCATTTTAATTAATGAAATTTTATAGGCAGTAAATTATTTATTACATCAATAAAAAATGTCAACATTGTTAGATATTTATACCCCATTCAATTTAAAGTGCAACAATAAGATTCCTGCATTATATTTATATTTCTTTTTAATCTCCGCCACACTACTTACCACATCTTCTCTTACCTTTAAAATACTTGATCTCTCAGTTCTACACTTTTTTGATTTAAAACTCCGCCACTGAAACTTCGCTTTGATAAAATAATTTTGACCATTTTAATCCCCAAAACAAACATGGCTATAGGAGAAGGAAACAGATCAAAAGCTTTCATATTGAATGAATATAAAAAAATACAACAGAAAGCAAATGACCATTTTAGTGTCGGACTCATAGACGATAATATTTACACTTGGGAGATCTTAATATTTGGACCAAGAGATACACCGTACGAGAATGGAATCTTTAGAGCTAAAATGATCTTCCCTATGAACTATCCCGAAGCTCCTCCTACTTTTAGATTTATCTCTGAGATGTGGCATCCTAACATAGATAGAGACGGAAACGTGTGTATATCCATTTTACACAAACCAGGAGATGATGTCTATGGATATGAATCATTAGGAGAACGATGGATGCCAGTAAGACACCCAGAAAGTGTAATTTTGAGCATTATAAGTCTTTTGACTGCGCCTAATTGTGAAAGTCCTGCAAATATAGATGCTGCACAAGATTATAGGAATGATCAAGAAGGATATATTAAAAGAGTAATGAGATTGACAGAAAAAACACTTGAATAAATTAAAATATTATAAATCATTGTACATATGTGTTATTAAATTTGTTATGTAATTTAGAAGGTTTGACTGACACTAAGACATATCGTATCAAAGTTTAATGTTATGGTAAAACAACATATAATGAGGAAGGTACTTTAAAGTGGGAGGAGAGAACATAAATGTTCAAGCCTAACATGAAATTTGCACAATTAGAGATTAACAGATTTTAAACCAACTACTATTTTAAATAAACACTCACTAAAGAGAAATAAATTTTACAGGCAATAAAACAAGTATATAGTTCTAATGGCATTTTCATAGACATGCTTTATCAACAAAATTACAAACAGGATGTAAACCCCATAATTTACAACTGTATAAGTTGTTTTATTGCGATAATTTTTGAAAGTAATCGGCATTGCTGAGATTCAGCTTTTATTTTCGATCTTGTTTTCCGACAAAGTTGCTTTGAAAGAATGAGTTTAAATAACATAAAAGCTTTGGCCATTACAGATATATAGTTCAAATATCTAGATTAAATCATGAATATGATTTAAAATTAAAGCTCATTCATAGAACATCTGCTTTTTAATTGTTTTCCTTATTTAAAGATCAAAATATCACATTTTTGATGGTATTTTTGTCAAATCTGTTAACAGCATGAGTTTCAGGTAAAAACTATTTTTTAAAGAGAGAAACTTAAACCAGAGTCGTATGTTGCGGCATGTCAAAAACATTAAAAGTGTGGTTTTTCATCTAAATTAAAATTAATATTGATTTTCCTCTAAAAGACTTTGATTACCTGAAGACAAAACCTCGTTTCGCAAATCATTAATATGGTTAAATAAATAAAAACTGGTCCAGAAAACACAGATGCGCCATATTGAGATTTGTCATCATAAAATTTATCGTAAACAAATCAAAATTATGATGCTTTTTGTGAATACGATTAATTTATAAAATGCCTTAAACATACTGCCCTAGGATAATTTTACGTTATTTAATAAAATCTAGCTAAAACAATTCTAAAACACCGAGCTCAGAAAATTAATAAATTTGTAATTAAAAGATTTAAGCCCCAAAAGATGCATTTTAATCAACTTTTTGATATTATATCTACTTTTATCCTTCTAGATCACTATAAAGATTCAATTAATATGATAGAACGGCTCATTATTTCACTAAGTCTCAGTGTTGTTGAATACAAACATTCACCAATAATCGGATTTGGCAAATATTATCTGATCTTTCCAGGCACCATAGAACGAATGTACTTGTTGTTTATATTTAAAGATACATAATATGTTGCATTTACATATATTACAATTTGAACAGAGAAATGATA
>KB908972.1:0-24970 GCA_000383075.1 Nosema bombycis CQ1 | reverse complement strand
CATAAAGAAAGGCGAATATCATAAAGATCTGGCATTATGTTGTCTTCAACTAGGAGACTATGAGAAGTGTATTAAAAGCCTTAAACAGGTGATTCGCGATCCTCATTGTGCTGAGCTCTTTTTTAGATTGGCCTTTGCTAAGCGCCTTAAGCCTGAACTACTTTGGGTTTTTTCAAAATTCGTTTTTACAGATACTCTGAAAGATAAAATTGATCTCGTAGTTAAGTCAGAGATTTTAACTGAAGATGAAGTGATGGAATCTATTGATAGAAATCCTAAACTAAGGACTTTAATTGATAAACTTAAGATTTAATAAACTCAATATTTAATAAAATTAGATTTGAAAATTATCGATTGATATAATTTTTCATTATTAAAATTTACTTTACTACAAAAATCATTTTAATTTTATTTATACGTCACTTTAATGAAATATCAGGCTCAGACAATTGCGATAAAAGATTTTTTATAGAAGCATCTCCAGTGTATGAAACCTCTTCAAAATTACTATTTTGTTCACATAATTTTTTAAAATCATCTTGATCAATCTTATTTACTCTGAATGTCCCATGAAAGCATTCGTAAATACCACATTCTCGTAATACGTCGACATTACTTCCAGTTCCAAATACGAACAATTTGTTTTTATCTTCTTCTTTAATAAAAATTTTCAAAGCCTGCAGAATCGAATTAGAGAAACGTGGCCCGATATTCACAAAATCAATTAATCCTTCTATATCGTCTAGAATTATTATAGACTCTTGAGACTTGTAAGCATCCATAAATTTGTTTTTGATATAGTTGACTTTCTCATATTCGCTCAAACCGATGATATTTCTTGGACTTATCATTTTAATAAATGGAAACATTGAAAGCAGAGCAGCTTTAACTGCAAGAGTTGTTTTTCCTACACCCGGATCACCATAAAACAAAAGAGAAGACGTGTTGTAAAGATTAGTATTCTTCAATTTCTTAAGAAAACTCTTGCCAATCTCAACAGCCGCAGCAAAATTTGCTGTTTCATAAAAAGTTTTCTGGAAATTGTGAAAATCTAATTCATTGACACCAAATGATGGTTCGACTTCTTCTAAGCCCTGAACAAAGTCTTTCATATAAACTTTAATGTTTGATTCACCGACTATGTTCATCTTTTCATTATTATCGTCTTTCTCATTATGAACTTTTCTTTCCAAGGCGTATGAGACAGCACTCTTCACAACCGCTGTGATCTCGGCACCCGTGTAATTTTTAGAAAGTTTTGCCACATTTTTTAAATCGACGGACTGGTCAATGTAACCGGCTTCGTACATCGTTTTCGTGTGGATCTTAAAAATTTCGACACGTGCCTCTTCGTCAGGCAAAGAAATCTCTAAGTGGATTTCAAATCGACCCGGCCTAAGCAAGGCATCATCGATAAGATCTAACCGATTTGTCATTCCAATAATCAAAACGTTCTCTAGTGATTCCACACCATCCATTTTACTCAAAAGTTGGTTTACGACTTGATCTCCTACACCTGAGTTAAGTGTACTTCCTCTTTTCTTACAAATGGCATCTATTTCGTCAAAGATAATGATATGAAGAGCACTATCTTCCTTTTTAACTCTCCATTCATCTTCTGCATCTTTAAACAAATTTCTGATGTTCTCTTCACTCTGTCCAATGTACTTGTTAAGAATTTCTGGACCATTCACGATCTTTGGCGGTCTCGAGTTCAGTAAATTTCCTAGGCGCTTGGCGATAAGAGTCTTACCAGTTCCAGGTGGTCCATACAACATAATTCCTTTGACATGGGGGATTCCTAGTTTTTTGATGACATCTTTGTCAAACACACGCTGAACAAAAGCTCTTCTAAACATTTGAGCAAATTCTTTTTTCAAACCGCCTATTCCCAAACTCTCAAAGTTGAAATCTGGATCCATCAAAAGATTATCTTTGTTGTTATTGAGTAATGTAAGGCGACTGGAGTTCGTGGAGATGTAAACTTCTGTATTTTTCAATAAAATCCCTTGATTATGATCGTTATTAGTCAAAATTTCTCTTACTGTTAAGATAAAGCCAAGATTTTTTATGTAAAAATACAATTTCTGGTCTTTGTTGAATGGAAACAAACGGTATGTCTCAATAAACAAAGCAGTGAATTCATTGGCATCTACCTCGTGTGCTCCCATATTTATAAGCTCAACTTCAATACGAATAAGCATGATTTGGTCACATTCGACTGTTTTGATAGGTCGGATCTCACAAAAATCGTTTACCGGGGATTTATTTAAAAAATCTCTTTGGATTTTGCTCAATAAAATAGACTTATTCTCGTGGTAACAGTGTTTAAAAATGTGCATATTGTCTATTAAAACATAATCGTAGTCAATAAAAAGGTTTGAATAAGGAATATACACAACATTAATACGTCCTTTTTCTGGATCTTGTAGTTTACCAACTGGGCATTTCATAAGGGCTAAAAAATATCTTTTTATAAATTTTCCTTTTTTGTAAAAAATGTTTTAAGTGTCAAGAGACGTCATGTAATGATTATGAATATAATGAATAAATGTAACACTCATAGCTATTAAGATAATCTTAATATCAGATAACTAACAGCCATTTTTTATATTTATTTTAATTTTAAGTTTTAAAACAACACAGAAATTAAAACCAAAGGCACAAAAATCATAATTGAGTTAAAAACAACATCTAATCTATCGCGAGACCGGCACAAATCTTCGAGTATAGAAATACAATTTTTGATTTTAAGGTTTGATTTCTTATGTGGACTACCCAACATAATTGACTTAGTTCGAGAGACGATCTCATCTTTCTCTTGTTTTATGAAATAACAGAATTTATACTCGTTCATTAGCATCTTTAAAGCCTCTTCTTTGATGTCCTGAGTAAACATATCTTTAAATTTTTCTAAAATCTTTATCATCTTATTGATATCGACATAGAAAGCGTCACTGTCTATTTTATTCTCAATTAAACTATCAAAATTTTCATTAACAAACACAATTTTGTCGAAAAGATTTAAAAAGACACCTATTTCTTCCCTCAGCCGATCTTTCATAAGAAGATTTGTGTAGTCTTGAAAGGCTTTTGTTCTTTTCTCTGAGGCACTTTGAACTTGTTCAATATCATTTTTGAATATTTCTGATTGATTTACAAATTCTGTACGACGTATGTCTTTCATATACTCATCTGCTTGCATTATATCAAAATTACAATCTTTTACAGTGCCTGTCTTACAGTTTCTATCTAAAATTTGCGCATCTAGAAGAATGACAATACTTGCCACCAACAGAAGACTAGAAATTAATGAAATTATCGGAATAATAAAGATCATCATAAATGAAATCTCAAGTATCATGATCACAAAAACAACTATAAGGATTACAATCAATATAATAATAAGCATCTTAATGTATCTATTATGTTCTAATAAATTCTTTGTGTCTATTATATTGTTTTCATTCGTTTGATCGAATATTTTACGTGTTTTAAGAATGTTTTCCAGGTACGTTATCGGCACTAAGCTTGGTTTTTCATTTTCAAAATTTTTGATCAGTGAAAAATATTTTTCGATTTCATTTGATAAATTTTCATATTCCGTGTTTAAAAACCGAATAGGCGCATTAAAACCAAGCATTTCAGATTCAATCTCTTTTCCTTTACTCATAAAGTTATCAAAACTTGTTTTAAATTGACTTAAATTTTCTTTTACCTTAGCCTCTAATTGTGCAAGCCGATTAATGAACTGGATTTGTTCAATTGAATTCTTTTTATGATCTATAAAAACTTCATGGAGTCGTGTTAAAAACTTTTCAGATTTATCTCTTTTTTGAACTCTGTCATTCTGATCATCACATTCTGGATCATTAATATTTGTCGGATTCTCTTTAGTTGTTACACAGACAGCCTTACCATCAACCAATCCTGCGCTTTGTGTCATTTTATGAACTTTCCTATGCTTTTTTTTATGATGCCTAATATTGATATTACTTTCAAGAAATGATTTTTTCTCAAAGCCAACCAGATGTTCTGCTCTTTTATAAAAATTACTAGTCTGGCTAATAAACTTTTTAAACTTTGAAATCAACCAGCTGTCTTTTTTTAATTCATTTCTAAGCAGTAAATTTCTGTTTTCTCGATTCTCTAAATTAAAACTTGTCATTTTTTGTAAAATGAAAGCACAGAAAACGAAAGACAGTCCGATTGTTAAAAGTAAATAAGATTTTCTTGTATTACGGATGCACATCCAAACAGAAAATGCGATTAAAATCAGAATAAATAGTAGATAAAGTAAAAACGTAAACCTATTTGTTGCCTCAAACCTAAAAATTTTCCAGAATTCGTTCGTATTCGGAATGACAAGCGAACTGCCACAAATTTTTCTTCTTAGAAAATCACGTAATGACATATTTTTTTGGAAATTTTTATTAATGAAACGGACTTAAAACAAATGTTTTATGTTATAGTACAGGAATATGTTTATAACAATTTAAACAGAACAAATTTGTAAAAGTTTAATTCGTGTTTTCATTAAAAAATCTTTTTGAAAATAAAGGGCTATGAATTCAGAAGCAGAGTGCAAATACCTCTTCAAAATAATTTTGATTGGTAATAGTGGCGTAGGAAAAACGTGTTTGATGCGTAGATTCACAGATGAGACATACGAGTTTAATCAGACGAGTACTATTGGTGTAGATTTTAAAATTAAGACCGTGAATATTGACAATAGCAAAATTAAGCTTCAAATTTGGGATACAGCAGGTCAGGAGCGATTTAGAGCAATCATTTCGAATTATTATCGGGGCGCACACGGAATTATAATCGTGTTTGACATGTCAAATAAGAACTCATTTGAAAATCTTTCGGAGTGGATTAGTGAAATTAAGAAAAACACAACTGAAAAGATTGAGATGGTTCTTTTAGGAAATAAAGTCGATAAAGTAGAGAAGATTTGTGTGAAAGATGAAGACGTTTATAAATTTATGGAAGACCATGAGATTCCTAAAGAAGTTTTTATTAAAACAAGTGCTAAAGACGACATAAGGGTCACAGAAGGTTTTGAATGCCTGACCAGAAGGTTAGTAAAAAAGTTTGAGGATGGTGGTTATTCAACTTCTAAAAAAGACGGTTTTAGATTACGACACGGTGAATCTTCGGGTGGAAAGTGTTGCATGTAATAAAATTGTTATTTTTTAGGTTAAAATTATTTTTTCCATTTATAGAAATTGTTTTTTAAAATGTCAAAAGGCTTAGTTTTTAATTGTTCTTTACAATTTTACGATAAATCAGCTTTTTGCATTTCCTCGGACTGTTCTATAATCACAGCTTCAAGTTTTATTTTTGTTTGTTTACAATCCGATTAACAATTACGAAAATGATCTCTTCTCTTTGTTTATCCGTGGACGTCTCACAATATTTATAATCAACAAATAAATCTTTTTTCAAAAATCAGATCCTATAATCCCTTATGTCGACAGGTGACGTTAATAGTTCGAATATGTTCTCTAGTGAACCAGATGTTTCTCATGAAAGCAATAGCGTTTATATGGAGATACCATTCCACGACTGTGAAAGGTCCACCTCATCAGAGGTCGGACATAACGACTTGGGTTTTAATCCGTTTCATGAAAGTCCAGTGAAATTAATTAAAAAGAAAGAATCGTGTTGGAGTATCGTGACAAAAGATAAAAATGATGCAACAAAGAAAACAATGTCTCTTCCGCTTCTCTCAAAAAGACACCTCATTGATTTTTGGCAGGATTTTGGAAATGGCGAAATATGCTCATTACCGACTTTAGGAGCAGGAAAAAGTGATAGCATCCAGCGAATAAGTTCTAAAACTGTGTTTGATTTACTTTCTGGAGAATACAATATGGATTTCTGTATCGTAGATTGTAGATTTGGTTATGAATACAAAGGAGGACACATTAGAGATGCAATAAATATAAGCAGTAACAATGAAGCATTTAGACTTTTTGACAATCCAAAGATCGTGATTTTCCACTGTGAATATTCTTCTGTACGCGCTCCCAAATTGGCACAATACGTGCGAAATTTAGATAGAAATGTAAATACCTACCCAAACCTGACTCTTCCGGAGATTTATGTACTGCAAGGTGGATACAAAGGCTTTTACTTTGAGTATCCTGATATGTGCACTCCACGAGGATATATACCAATGGACGATGGGAAATATAAAGAAGATTACAATTTAGAGTTGAGTAAGATTTCTAAAAATAAAAGGCTTTAGTTAGTAAACACAATTTTTTTATTAGGTTTTGTTATATTTTTTCCTTCCATTTTTATGCTTTATAATTCATTTTTATGCAAAACTTCAGTTTGTTTGTAAAATTTTTATGCATTTTAAATATTTAAAAAAATTTTTCTGTTGAATCGCATGGATGAACTCGAAGTCAAAGAAAATCTAAACAATTTTCAGAAAAAATATTTTGATTCGGAATGGAAGCAAAGAAAGATGTCTGTAGATTTATCAGAACAAAACAAACAGACAAATTACTTGAAATTTCTAATGAATGCGTGAATTTTCATTTAAACAAAAAAGAGCAAAAATCATTTAAAAATATTTTTATGGCCCTGTTTTTGGTGTTTTTAGCAAGAAATAACTCGAGCAACATCGAAATTGTCGAATTGTTTGATTTGGTTTTAAGGAAATCGTTAAAAGCCTTAGAAAACGATTTAGATAAATTGGATAAAATTTTAATTGGAGAGTTTCTTGCCAATCTTAATCAAAACTTTGTTGGCGTTATGAATCTCAATCCCGAGGCCATTTTTGATTTTCTGATCCAGTGCATGAAAAAAAAATGCAAAATTGAAATTTCGTCCAAACTTTTGACTTTTTCGGTGATGCAAAAAATGATGGAAAATGAAAATGGCCGTGATAAAATCGTAGAGCACGTTTTGGTTTCATTAAACGAACTAAGTGGAGGCAGATCGAATTTAAGGAGTAGATTTTTACTTTTATGTTATGAGAAGGGATGGTTTAGCCTCCCTATGGAGGAAGTTTTTACGCTTTTAATTGATCAAACCGAAGATCAATATCAGTGTTTTGAAGATATGATGATCAACCTTTCGTGTAAAATGAGAGAATGTACGACCTCACTTTTGTTTGTTTTAAATTTCATTAAGTTTTTTATTGAAAACAAGAACGAAAAGGGTTTTAGTGTGTTCCTTCGACTTTACAAAGAAATTGTGAATTTTTATTTAAACGCGGCCCTTAAAGAAGATTCCTCGTTATGTAAAAAATATTTTGATTTGGATCGGATCAGTGATGTCTACAAATACCACACAAGAAAAGCTTTTTTGTTTTGCCTTGAAATTTTAACAAAGAAAGCCCATTTAAAACGAACACATGTTGCCAGGAGTCTCCTTAAAATGAATCTAGGAAAAATTATTTCATTTCAAAGGAAAAAAATTTTAAAAATTGCAAAGGGCCTTATAAAATCAGAACACGAAAGTATTTTTGAAGTAGGAATTGTGATAATTTCTAAATTAAAAGAAGCATTGTTAATCGAAGTCCTTGAATCTTTAACAGACATACAAAAGAAAAAGATCATTTTTTCTCATTTTAACTCATCAAAATCTGAAATTGTGTACCATCTCTACTTAGAACTTTTACTTTCTGAAAATACCAGAGACATAGAATTTGTTATTAAAGACAAACAAACCCTTTCAAAAGTTTTTTATACATTCCAAACCAAAGAAGTTAGTAAATATCTTGATCTCGAGGATTTAAAAGTTAAAGACATTTACTCAGCAGAATTAGCTCTTTGGTATTCGAAATACCACCCAGACAAAATCGACAATATCCAGTTGAGTTCATTTTTCTTCAATTCTGCTGAAGATTTTAAAGTTTCAAAAAATATCAATTTTTACGTTAAACTCATCGGGATCCTTAACAATGTCCACACTTTTCTCTCTGTTTCTTTAAAAAGAAAAGTCATCACAGTTTTTAAAGATTTACTTTTCTACGCACCTTACACAAAAGAAATTGGCGGATTTTTAAGTAAAGTCGGTTGTAATAAATTCGCCATAGCAAGTAAAACGGATTACCTTTTAGTTGTACTGGCTGCTTGTGATCATCCGAATTTTAAAAATGCATTTTTAGAAAGCCAATGGTCTTCTCTAAAGGAAAGGGCTTTGGTTTACATTCTCAGTCATCAACCTGAGTACGGCCTTAATTACAAATGGAAATTAATAGAAATTTTACAAGGAAATGATACACTTACTCGATTAGATTTACTAAGATTCCTAAATGAAACCTTTCTTAGTTCATTTCCTGAGAAATTTGGAGATGATTTAGCCAATTTTTATTTTTCGTTTGTTGACGAAAACCAAGAAATATTCTTTGAATTAATCCGACGAGGTTGTAAAATTAATTTAGAGAATAGGGAAAATGATTCAAAGATTGATCTCATGGATAAAAGCGTATCATTACAAACTTCTCATTTAATTTACACGGCCTTAAGAAACAAATGTTTATTACCAGAAAAGGCAATCCCCATTTTCTTGGCTTGTTCACCGACAATCCCTGGCGATATTTTCCAATTTGAAAATGTGATTTTAAACAATCTCAATTTGATTTTAAAGATGAGAAATCCAAATGATGATTTTCTTTTTGATCTTTTCAAAAAAACAAAGGCCAAAACGATTTTCATCAAAAATTTAATTTTAGAACCAGCCACGTCCCAAACAATCCACCGCCTTTTTTCTCAAATTTTAAAATTTAATCGTAAAAAATTCGAGAAAGTGATCTCCGAGAAAGTCAGGGAATTTCAAATGACAGCCGAAGATGAAAAATTGATTGAGTTTCAGAATCAAAAATAATCTAATCTAAAAATCTTTAAAGAAATAATAATGAAGATTTATCTGGTAATACTTTGTTTATTAAGAGTTTGTTACAATTTATCAATACAAAATCTCCTTAGAATGAGTATAGAGGCTTACAAAGAAGATTCAAATTCAAATTACGATTTAATTTATTCATTTGGCCACAACAAAGACGGTCTTAGAGCTAAAGTTTTTAAAATTAAGAGAACGATTGTTATTGCTGTTAAAGGCACTACCCTTTACTTTCACGGAATAAGCCAGGGCCCCACAGGCCACAAAGATCGAGAAATGGACAATTTAATGTTCGGGATTTGTCCGGAAGAAAACGAGGCATGTCTTTACAAAAAAAAATTAAAAATAGATAAAGCCAAATATTTAAGAAATTTAGAAATTTTAGTGAGAACAGTCTCCGGGGTATTCCGAGATTATGAAATTTTACTTACTGGTCATTCACTAGGAGGGGCTTTATCATCTTTAATGTCCTTACGCC
Source organism: Nosema bombycis CQ1 (assembly GCA_000383075.1). Classification (NCBI taxonomy): domain Eukaryota; kingdom Fungi; phylum Microsporidia; family Nosematidae; genus Nosema; species Nosema bombycis. Next base: position 15,627 of record KB908972.1, on the reverse strand, counting down.
TTTCTTTCTCGGCCATTGCCTTTTCATCTCCGGGAGAAAAGTACGTGGCTTCAGTTCTGGGCTTCAACCAAAAAAATCAATTAAAAATCACACATTTTGGAATTTGTGAGGACAGTTTATATCTCGGAGGATGTAAATCCCTGTGTAATTTAATGGGTTACACAATTGACACTTCTTGTCATTTAGGAAGATCTTTATGTGTGGGTCTTGGTGATGGTCGGAATTTCCGTGATAGTTTTAGATACCACAGAGCCAAGACTTTACTCGACATTCTTTTAAAAAGAACTGGACATTTTTATGAAATTTATTGTGATAGGGATATTATATAAATGTAATAAGGATTTTTTAATTAGATTGATAAATAATTTACTACCATCTCTTTTTTAATATTCCCTCTTACCCCTTAATTCTCTATCTCCTCATGATTTAACCCCCCTTTCTATGGATTATCGGCATATTAAGAAATTGCTTAATCACTATTTAGAGAAGAATCATCCAGAAATAGATTTCTATAAAGACAAAGAACATGAAGAATTAGTGGCCTTACATGGAATTAATTACAAGTATTACATTAAAGCTAAACCTTTTTGTCTTTATGAGAAATTTATTAAAATTGAAAGAGAAAAGTATTGTAAGGCTAATCCGTACAACCCGAACTGGTTAGATGAGAACGAAGATGATGAAGAGAAGCCCCAAGTAAATCAAATTTATAAAAAAATCGAAATTTTGCCTAAAGAAGAGGAAGATGATGAGATGGTTGATATGCGTAAAATTCCGAGGAAGCGCAGGATTGTCAAAGAAAATATGTTCAGTGATGAACAAGGAAAAACTTTAAAAATTTACAAATGTGAACTCCCTGGTTGTAACAGACAATACACATCGTCTTTTGGGCTTAAGTACCACATGAAAGAGGGGCACAGTGAAGAAAAACTTAATGTGTACAAACCGTTTATTTGTCCGATGGATCTTTGTGGGAGGAAATACAAAAATAATAACGGACTTAAGTACCACCTTAAGAATTATCACGATATTGAATAGGACAAAAAAATTTAAGATAAAGTATTGGGTTCGAATAAGGCTTAGCAAAAAAAGGCCTTAGGATTAAATAGGGACTTAGGATTATATAGGGCTTAAGATTAAATAAGACTTTAAATTAAAAGGCTTTGTTTTTATGGCGTCCTTGGCTTTAAATGGCCTATGTTTTTATGCGCCAAGATTTATAGCCATTTTTATTTTTATGCGCCACGATATATAAACCTTGTAATTTAATCCGCCAAGCTTTATGTGCGTTTTTGTTTTATGCGCCATTTTTATTTTTTAAACACGTCTTTTTATTTTTTAAACACACCTTTTTTATTTTTAGACTCGTTGATTTATCATAATTTAAAACAAAATTTTTTAAATCAACTGTTTATTATTTTTTAAATTCGTTTAAAAAGTTTATCAATCTCAATTTGGATCTTCTCGTACTCCTCATTTTCTTTGTTAATCATCGAATACAACATTTCAATTTGTTTGTTTTGAAGTTCAATAATTTGAAGTAAATCTGCTACACTGTGTTCTTTCTTAGAAGGTTTCGTTTCTATCACGTGGAATCTTCCCTTTTTGTACTCTTTTGATATCTCAAACTTCGATTCTAAAGCCGAATAATCTTCTATGGTAAACCTCCCCCTCTTTGTGGTACGGGGCATAAAGTAATTACTTAAAAACGATTTCTCATACGCGAAAGCTTTAGGCTCGTCCAGTCGTTTAATGTGATTTTTGTCTTGTTTCTCTTTTTCGTCTTCTTTCATTTTGTGTCAGGGGTTTATTTATTTTTTTATACAAAAGTTTTAAAATTAAATTAACCCTTTGACTGCGGAATTTTTTTGACCCATACGTTCCGTAGAAACGGAATAAAATTATGCAAATCATCGCCAGTGACGGAATTTTTCTAGAGCAGTATGGATTTAATTGGCAATAAATAATGTTTAATTATACAAAATTTAATATATTTACCGTTTTATTTTCTTTTTATAATTAATAAAAGAATTTTTATCTACGAAACAAAAAATCTTGCTTCGGAAGATGTAATAATAATAGAACAGTAGATATTTTATCGAATGGCATAAGAATTGATTTAAACATTTGAATTTTACATTATAACTTTCATTAATTATGTTTTCTAGTGTTATATTAAAAAAGATTAAATGTTAAAAATTTATTAGAGTATAAAAAATTACGAAGCATAGAACTACACAAAGTCCTAAATCACGGCTGTTCGATTTTTTCCCAGCGCCCAAATATCGTTCAGACTTATAGTTCCATTTTACAGATTTTTATCGAAGTTTCTGCGCTTTTTAAGGATTTATCTTCAAAACGCATATATGCGTTTGCCGTGTCTGGGGACAGGTTTTGTAAAACGCAAATATGCGTTTGCCGCAGTCAAAGGGTTAAATAAAAAAATTAAATGGAAGGATAGGAATGCGTGGGATATCAAAGTGAAATGGGAGAATATATTTATAATTTGTTTATGCAAAAATGTGACTAAAAATAGGACTAAATTAAATATACGTTATCAATTGGTTTTAAATTGCTTTTAATATATCAATAAATTAATCAGGAAGATCAACAAGATCATTAAGACATATTAAAAAAAAGAATTAATGGCTTGTTATATTCATATTATCAACAAATTATCACTTAAAACCACGTCAAAAAGCTTAATATGTGACAGTAATCACCATGAAACTGTTTTTAATGACAAACGTTTCACAAGTCAAAAAGTGATCTTTCAAGCATGTAGTTTTGTTTTATATAACAAAGTCTTTTATGTTCCATGTTGTCTCAATTGGGCAAGTAGTATTTTCAAATGTAAACAATATTTGCCAAAGAAGTGCTTCTTAAATTTAAAGCTCTTTCACTTTTCGAACAAAGGCAATCATTGTAAATACATCAATTGTCGTTTCATAAGACACAGTTGATGTTTTGATAGTGCTTTATCTTAACTCTAATAGCTCTGTGTTCGACACAGTTAATGGAGAGGATAATGTTTTATCTCAGCTCTGTGTTCATTTGTAAGATTTAGAGGAGAAAAGGGATTTGACAGGAATAACGTAAACAAATGTTTTTGAAAATATTTTAGTTTGTGTAGTTTTAGAAGAAAACACTCATATGATACGGTAGATTAACAAGTATCACGATATTTTTGAACATTGTCCTTGTGTTTGAAGTTGTTATTGCAAAATGAATAATCACTATTTTTGTGGACATTTTTGTAAATAAAAGAAAAAAGACTGCTTTTCACTTCTTAAATTTGTGTAAAATTATTTTAAAAACACAATAACAAGTGATTTAATTCATTTTAATTATATTTTGACAAATACAATGTCAATATTTTTTATCGTAACACATTTGAAGAAGCAGTCAAACAAAAAGCGAATGCATACACAGATAACTTTTGTAAAACAAAGTTAAAAACGATCTTTATAAAATTAATTTATTTTACAACTGAACATGCTTACTTTTAACATCAATTATTTTTATGACTTTCAAGCATATCAAAATTGCTCTTAAAATGCTGCAAATAACGCTAAAAATAACGAGTCTGAGATAAAGGACGTTCGATAAAAGTTTATCAGGCTTTAACACACATTTTTTAATTTTTTTTTATTAAAATTATTTTTAGGAACATCAAGAAACGACAAACATTTCATTTTAATTGGCTTTAATGTCCACAAAATCTTTGCCAATTTTCTCTTACTCAAAGTTGCTATATCACAATTTTACCTGTCAAAAAAATCATTAAAAGAAATAAAGGACGATGATTTTTTTTTATTTTGACATAGTTTTAAAATTTAAAGAGCATTAGAGACTTTCTAAAGACTTGATCTTCCTCAAAGGTTCGATCTTTAATTTTCAAAATTAACAAATTTACGTAATTCCTTTTTTCTATCGAATAAATTTTACATGTCAAACGCATCATAAACGAAATAGCTCCTTAACACGTTTACATTTTTTTTTAATAAATTTAATTTGAATATTTTAAGCTTCTTTTCCTAAACGGGCAATTGTTTGTGTAATATTTTTTTTGATCACTTTATCAAATTTTAAAATAACGACTTTTCGATAGACTAATTTTTTTTTAAAGACTTTGTTTATCTTTAATAATCAACTTTCTTGTGCATATTATTTGTTGTTTTCTAAAAAGGAGTTAATTAATCTTCCCTCCTTTTATTTTAATTTTCTAAAAAAAAATATAAATAGAAAAAAATTACTAACCCCAATGAAATTTACTACTTTGGTTTTATTTTCTATAATTACAAAAGTTTTGGCTACAACAGGGGGAGGTGATGATCCCGCTAATAAGAAAAAGGATGATTCAAAAGATAAGCAAGAAGATCCTAATAAGAAAGAACCAATGCCAGGAATAGAAGAAGGTGAATCTGAAAAAGATACTGAAAAGAAAGATACTGAACAAAAAGATACTGAAAAGAAAGATACTGGAAAGAAACCTGAAGAACCAACTACAGGTAAAGTGTCAGATGCTAACCCGCCAAAAGATCAAACCCCCGTTGGCGATATGGAAAAAAACGGCGAAGAGCTTTTAGAAGATGCCCTTAATAACGGTAAAGACAATGTTCAAAATGAAAAAAAGGATTCTAATGCTCCTGCTGATACTACTCCAGTAGTCCCCGTTGTCGATAAAGAGGCAGAGAAAAAGAAGGCTGATGAAGAAACAAAAAAGAAAGCTGAAGAAGATGCAAAAAAGAAGGCTGAAGAAGATGCAAAAAAGAAGGCTGATGAAGATGCAAAAAAGAAAGCTGAAGAAGACAAAGCAAAGCCAGCCACAGGTCCCTCTGAGACCAAGGATGAAAAATCAAGCGAAACAAAAGCAGAAACAACTTCCAGTGATAAACCAGCTTCAAGTGATGTCCTTAAGAAAGACACTGATTCATCTGATCCTAAACCACCCAGCTCAACTGATAAAAACACTGCTGAACCTTCTACTACAGAAAAAGCCCCTGCTCCAGGAGCCAATCCTCCTGCTGATGGAGAGCCTAAAAAAGATGGAGCCGGCCCTGCTCCAGGATCAGGACCCGAACCTCCTGTTAAAGACCTGGCCAAGAATGATACAACTGACGTTAAAAAGAATGAAAAGTCTTCGAATTGGAAATCATATTTACTCTGGGGAGCACTCGGTCTTTGTGTAGTCGGATTCGTTGTTGTTGTGGCTATGATGGCTTCTAAATAAAAAGTTAATTTAAGAAAAAATATAAAATTGTATGTTTGTGCTTGTTTAATAGGTGTCTATACAAATTAGTCAAAGTGTGCAATGTACATACCTATACCTTCATTATCATATGATTATCTTTGATGTGCTAGAAAGACTTAATTATAAATGACGGTAAAAGGCATCTTTGCGTAATTGAGTTACTTTAGATTTGTTTGACTTTAAAGCAAGTTCAAAATAATAATAACATACACAACAAATATTTTTTATTTAGAAACCATGAGAATTTAATGAAATATGAAGAGCTGTCTTAATGTGATGCTCGGTTTGAGATTGCGGAATGTGATTTTCAACTGTTTTCTTTGTGAGACTCTCAGAGTAAGTTCGATTCAGTTCAATGATTTTGCCAATCATTTCTTTAAACTCGCTAAATCTACTTTCCTTCTTCATAGACTCCAATTTCCCAAGATTCCCAGTGTTCGTGCATCTCTCGATAAAAAGAACCATCTTAATGTTTTCATCTTCTAGTTCTTCATAAGAAATCGATTCTACAAGTTTGTAATAATCTATTTGTCTGTTCTGAGATAGAAGTAAAAGTAACATATAAGCCTTTAAGTACGAAGACTTGCCTTTAAATGTACTGTACAAGTTAAAATTGAGCTCAAATTCGTCATAGGAGAACGATTTTATGTTTTCTAAGCAGATTTTTTCGAGGCTTTTGATTTTGGCTTCTGACATGGGTGACATTTGTAAAAAAACAAAAAAAAATGTTTTGAAATTCAATTCAAGTTGTTAACCGGCTGTAAAACATACTTGGCAGGAAGAAAATGTTTTATTATGGCTGTCCTGACTCCGTTTTACTCTATTTCTTAGATCTCAGGGGTAAGATAAGGGAAAAAGCCTCATAGAGGAAATTTACGAGGACGACACGAATGGCGTTTTTTAGAAACGTTACAGAACACGCCTTAAAGGCTCTATCGAAGAAGATAAGATAAAAGTAAACTCTTATATATACTGTCTATACCAGTGGTGTCAAAAAGTGACCCGCGGGTCACTAGTGACACATTTAGTAAAGTCAAGTGACCCACTTCTAATTTTTTGGCAAATTTTAGGCGTATTAAATCTGAACACATCATTATCAAAACTTGTTTTAGAAGTCCACAAATACATATAGATTTTTTGTTTAAAACTTTGTAAATCTCTTTTTATTCTTCGTAAAATCCATATTAATATCTCGAAACAATGTCATTGAATGGATTTTTGAGTTGGTAAAATTTTCTGAGTGACCCACATGAAAATTTAAAACTTAAAATTCCGTAAAATTGACCCACTTGGCCATTTTACCCTGATATCACTGGCCTATACACAGAATTGTTTTTATTGAATGATTTCTTTAAAATAAAATCTAATAAACAGCTTTAAATTAATTTTTTTAATCTTTTTATAAAAGTTATCAAATATAAATGACGTATACAAAACCATTTATTACTTTAAGAAATAAATAATTGATTAAACATAGATGTTGTTGAACATGTGCCTTTAAAGTGGACACGTTTATCGAAGGACGTACCCTTATATAGTTTTCAACCATCACGGCTGATATCACCGATCACTGATATGTAGAGACGGCACTTGACCCACTAATCTGAGTCCCACAGATGTTAAAAGAAAGCTTAAAAATTAACGTTGTATATTTTTTTTAATCAAATATTTTTTTTAAATTAGTTTGAAAATGTTACCCCTATTATGATTTCAATGAAAGCTTTTTTGATGATGATGTGGATAGCATTTTCTTTAGAATCAATCGATGAGATATTGCTTCTTAAATGTAAAATGCCATCACGTGAAAATAACTTAGAAATGTTTTTGAACTCTGAATCGTCTAAACCCCTCTACATCACTTTTATTGATAATGATTACCAATCTAGAGATTACGTAACGATTTTTAGGCGTAAAATGCTTTTTATAGAAGAAACTCAAATGCTTTATATTCCATTAGGTGTTGATTTTTCAGAAAAAATACTCAAGCAACAGAAGGGCTACCTCATACTCAAATATGATTGCGATCGGAAAACAAATAATATAAAACCCAGCTATAATTTAATCATGGCTTTCAATCAGACACCACTAGACTTTCTAGAGTTGAGTAGTAAAGGAGATCATTTAAAGGCTGTTAACATAAAAGAAATTCTTTTTAATTTTCGAAAACGATATATTGAATTAATAAAACATCATGAAAATTCTTTAGATGCAAATTTTTTTAAAGAATATGCAAAATTCGAACCTTTGTATTTTTCTACGCATATAGAATGTTTCAAAGCGCTTAAAATTCTCTTCAATCCTTCAAACTTTTTGCAAATAATCGAAAGTGATTATAACGATATGAACATTAGAGGAAATATCATGACGAAATCCTTGTTTAAAGAGCGTTTACAAAAAAAATTTGAGGAAGATTTTAAAACTCTCGATAATGACGAAAATTACGAAAATCTTTATTCGATATTTGATGATTTATTCGAAGAAAACGCCTTTAAATGGATTTATGAAAATCTTTTGTTGCCTGTTTCATCAAAATTTGATGTTGAGCGTCATTTTGAAAATATTTACAATTTAATTAAAAAATTGTTTGATGAGTTGCAAGAAGAGCAGAACTGGATGATAGATAATAACGACATATATGCATCCTTTAAATCTAATTTAGACCTTGGCATGTATTCTGCAAGTGAATTATTTAAATTTATAGAAAATGATATTGACAGACCGAGTAACTTTTCTAGATTTAACTCACTATTGTATGGCAAAAAAACGGAATATAACACAGCAGTTCTTGAAAAGATTGTCTGTGATTACAATAATATAATGACATGCATATTAAATAACATCGATCCATTACATAACTATTATCAAAAATACGTATTACCACTTACAAAGTATGAAAACGAAGGTGTTCTTGTTAAAGCGTTTAAGATGACATTTAAAGATAACATAAAAAGTATTAAAGCTTATAATTTTGATGGCTTCGAAGTAACTCTTACAGAGAACAATGATTATTTTATATTTAATTTTGATCAAGAATCAATATACGTGTTACCATTTGAAAGCATAAGAAAACAAAAATTCAATAAAATAGAAGTGATTTTTGAAAATGGAAAAAAGCTAGCATTCGACTTATCTATTGATTATCTATGCGAGAATATTTTAATAAATGATTTAAATTAAAAACAATTTATCGTCTGTTTTCATAAATATAAATTTTTATAAAATCTAGGTTTATTTTGTTATCTTATTTACAGGGTTTTGCATTTTTTTAGTCCACTTTTTGCAGCTTTTTAGTCCAAACTTTGCATCTTTTATAGTCCACTTTTTGCATTTTCTATAGTCCACTTTTTGCAATTTTATAGTCCAACTTTTGCATTTCTATAGTCCACTTTTTTTTCCTTTTTGAAATCTTTTTTTTTTGAAAAAAAATATACCTTAATGCCAAGAAAAGCAAGAATTACGATTACACCAGAAATTCTTAAAATGACTGAAAGACATCTGAAAAATGAAAATATGACAATAAAAGACGTTGCCGAAATCGTTGATCTAAGTTATAAGTCAGTTTGGAGAATTCATCGAAAAATGTATGAAACCGAAAATAATACGCAAAGAGAGGCAGAAACGCAATCAACCCTTCCATCTGTGAGGATATTAAAGCCAGTTGATATCGTTTTAAAAAACATCGTTGCTTGTCGCAACGATACGACCCTTTCTGAAATTAAAGAACAACTGTTTATTAGGGCGAATGTTTCTTTATCAATATCAACGATTTCGAGAAAGCTGAAAATGTTAAACATTACTCGTAAAAGATTATCGCTCATTCCTGTAGAACGTAATTGTCAGGATAAAATTGACAAAAGAGCTGAATACGCCATGGAAGTTGCTGGCTATTCGTTAGAAAATTTGATTTTTTTAGATGAGACTGGATTTAATGATCATACAACAAGGCATTATGGCTTTTCATTGAAGAATAAGAAAGCATACAAGAGTGTTCCCGCAAATCGAGGAAAAAATTTAAGTTGTCTCTGTGTGATTTCTAAGTCGGGCCTGATTGCGAATGAAATGAGAAGGGGAGCCTATAATTCTAATCTATTCATTGCGTTTATTGAAAATAATCTTGTAAATTTTTTTGAATCTAATCCTGAAAAAATATTGATTATGGATAATGCTAGGTTTCACCATTCACGTGAGGTTTTAAGAACTTTAAACTGTCTAAATATTTCTTACCTTTTTTTACCCCCATATTCACCACAACTCAATCCGATTGAAGAATTTTTTGCGATGATAAAATCGAGGTTCTGCACTATACGAGATTCAAATAATACAGTCGAAACGGACTTAGGACAAGTACTTAATGATGATTTTTCCGAGTCCTGCGATGGATTTTATAGTAATATGGAAAGTTATCTAGAAATGGCAAGTCAGAAACGTGAGTTCATCTAATTAAAAGGTTTTATTTATTTTATTATTTATTTCAATCTCTTATGGTGCTTTTTATTCATAAATCTTAAGGTCTGTATTTTTTCAAAAAGTGGACTATAGAAATGCAAAAATTGGACTATAAAGCTGCAAAAAGTGGACTAAAAAAGATGCAAAGTTTAGACTAAAAAGCTGCAAAAAGTGGACTAAAAAAATGCAAAACCCTGTATATTAATTCTATATTTTTACAAAATGAAATTTTAATTATTTTTAAAAGTATTTTAAGAAAAAGTCTTAAAATGACTAAAAAATTTTTTGTTTCAAGCATCTTTATGGTTTAAATTTATAGATAAAACTGGCAGCTATCATTAATTTAACTCTTATCGTGTAATTAAAAAGTTAAGATATTGTTTGTGTTTTATAAATTGATTAATCAACGTCTTCGATTGGTATACCGCCCAATAATTTTTTTATTACTTTACAAATGATTTTTTGTATGTCGTAAGCGAAATATGCAACTACTAGGTACATCTATTGCTTAAAAACAATATTTGGCGGGTTTTTTGATGTAACATGGTTTATATTTTAAAACAATAAATAATTAAGTAGATTATTAACGGAAAAACAGTAATTTTTGTAAGCGGCATACAAAAATAAACAAGAATTTTCAACACCAGATCGTGGAAGTTTGGCATTGTTCTAATAGAACACATTTTGGCCATAGTCATCAGGAATTTAAATCACTTTTTTGTTTATCGATTATTGAAAACATCTTTTTTTCTTTTGAATAATGTTTATGTTGTAACTATCGAAAATATCTCACAATCTTATATCAAATCAGGCTTTTATTACTTTTAAAGGTTGCCCCCATGAAAATCTTTATTCTGATTTTTATAAATTTGAGTTCAGAAACCAAAAGGATGTGTACAATTGATACTGAAAAAAATATTTTTAAAAGTAATACAGGTATAAGCATTTACTCTCAAAATGATTTTCAGCCTAGCCACAATAATTCTAAAAGTTTAAATTCAAAAGAACTGTTAAATTTTTTAGATAGCATCGATTTTGTTGAGCCATCCAATGAGGAATTAAATAATTGTTCTCCAATTACATTAGATTCGAACATAATAGACGAGACACTAAAAACTGATCAGACATTTGATTTCAAAAACAAAAATTCAGACTTAGAATCATCAGAAAAAATAATCAACAATAAAAATGATAAAGATCAAAATGATAAAATGGAAGTAAATGAACATAAACCCCGATATTTCAGGAAAAAGCACAATTTTAAGAGTTTAGAACAATTATGTATGCAAGGGAACGATCCAAATGTTAAAATTAGTAGGTCTAACGATTTGAGGCTCAAATACCTTAAGAATCCGTTGTTAACGTTTAAAAATAAAATTGAAAATTATATTTTTGAAAATATTCCTGATTCTTACGTTCTCACTCATGTAAAACGTTTAAGAGATATAGATAAAATTTGTGTTATTTTCGATAATAATAATTTGGAGTGTGATAAATACTTTTCGATTTTCAACATTTCTTACGATGCAATTTTTTGCGATAGACTAAAACAGATTAATTCAAGATTTAATAAGGATTTAAAATTTAGCTTGAAAACATGCGATGTATTTCTTGCACAATTTAACGCACTAATATATCACAGTTTCGAAGCAAATGAGCTTCGTGAGAAACTTGAAATTTTACCGTATTTTCAAAAATATCTTTTCTTTTATTATGAGCTAATGAAATTGTATAAGTATATATACGAAATACCTGAACTTTTAACTATCGGGGGTCTTTTTTCAGAAAGATCGTTTTCCAATGTCATATTTCTTATGCATCAAATTAATTTGTTTTGTGAGATTTTTGAAAATATAAAAGATCACAGAATTTTTATTTTGTGTATGATTTATAAGACGTACTCGTGCCAAAATGAAAAAAATGGATTAGATATTTTTTCAATCCCAAATTATGAGTTTAAGTGCGCTACCACCAGTCATGATTTATATTACTTTCTTTGGGAATTTAATAGCTACAAAAGACGAGATATAAAAGTTAGAAGAAATACGGCATTTTATTATATCCCTAAAGATCACATTTTTTTTAAAACCACGCTTTTAATATTTTTGTATCAACATTCGATATTCATTAAATACTATATGTGGACGTCAGCCGCAACGGCGGCTCGGGAGTCATCTACCTTATTCTCGTTGTCACCCTCATTGACCATCCAGGGGTTAAACTATTTCCTTAAATAGTTTAACCCGGGATCAGCAACCGATCATCAGCGGATCACCCATGATTCTCCTGATCCGCTGATGGTTCCTGATCCAGGGATCATCCCGCAGACCGGCGTCTACAACTATAATCTTAGTGTTGAGGAAATTGAAGCATTTCGAACATTCTGCGATAAAGTTTTAGCATCTATAGATTGTTATGCTTGTATTTTAAATGAGTATTTAAATATTGTACAAAATTACCTCAAAAAAGTGTTTTAACATTGTTTTTATTGGGCTATTTAAAAATTTATATAATTGGCGATTCAATGGTTACAAGGAAAAAAGTGTCATCATTTAAGATTAATTTAAAACAATTTTTTTCATTTTAATTTTTATGGTATCAAAACCTTTAAAGCTTCATTTAAACTTGTATTTATTTTGCAAAGATGGTGTTTCTAAAGTAAATCTTAATAAAAATTTTTAGAGCACTTAAAAACTTAATTTACAACGCTTTTATTTTTTGCAATGAAGGTTACAAGGGTCAAGTTTAAATATACTCTCAAATTTTAAAGAAAGTTAAAAAAGCATTTAACAATCATCAAATTAATCTTCTATTTCGTAATATATCTTTTAAAAATGTAAGGTCACTTATATAACCTTATTTAATTATGTTTTTTGGTCGCTTCTTACATTTATTTCTGTATATTGTACATAAAAAATTTTCATACAAATAGAGTACTGAGTTAAAAATTAAAATAAACTATCACATTAACTAAATGATTATGATAAAATGTACCAAAAGTCATAATCATAAAAATTTTAATACATCATTTAATCTTATGTTTTACGAGAAAAAAAAATTTAATTTGATTTTATAAATCAGTGATATCAAAGTGCTACTTACATAAGCTATTTTGTGCCAAATGTAAAAATATTCATTGCCCTACTTGATAATGTAATATTCTGTTTTTTAAATTAGGTTCTACGCGTTTAAAAATTAGAAACTTCTTTTAACTAATGCCCCTCTGAACTCTCATATCACTGCTGCAAATGCAATTTAGGTGCAAAACATAATGTCCATTTCTGAATTGGTAGAAGTGTCTTTTATATTAGACCTAAAAATGCCCATTATTACCTGAATCACAATAATGTTTAACATACCATTATTGTTGTGAAGAGCGCCAGTTTTTGGAGAAAAGTAAAAGAAAGACTATAACGAAAATTGAGTTTTTAGGAACTCATCTGTAAATATAGATGAGGATGAAACGATCCTTTGATTGTATTTCAAAGATGTTGTTAAACACCAGATCTGTCGCAGAAGTCATCTGCAACCAGAAGAACACATTTAAAGAGATGAACACCGCTAACAATTTTATTAAATAGGGTTGTCACTAGTTCCCTTAGTTTTATTTTCATATTGCAATTGTTGTTATGGACAAATTTAACAATAAATTGTCTTTTTACTTTACAAATTACTCAAAAACGTAAAACAAACTTTAATTACAGTAATGGACTTAAATTAGATATATACATATAAATTAAGTTTTTGTAGCATAAAATTTAGCTTTCTGAAAAATTGATATAAATGTAATATTTGTTTTGGATTAAACGATATTGTTATAGAAAGAGATTTTATGTTTTATAAATACAAAATGTCTTCAACTACGATTCTAGTCAAAGTTTTTCTTGCCTGTTGATTTAAAAAAAAGGTTGCGATGAAACGTTCACGAAATTAACGATTAATGTTATATTAGTAAAGTTTTTTAACTAAATGTATTGACTGTTCATTAAAACTACTTATAAAAAATGGGTCCTATTCATTTTATCTTGAACTTAGGAATAATTAGTTCTTTTTATTTATATGGATGGGCAATCAGTTTAATAAAACGATTTTTAGACCCTATGAAATGCAAAATGATTTTGATCACTACTTTTCATTTTCTTAAAACAAGTATATTTAAGAGAAAACACGCAGAAAGTCAGACTCAAGGTTCTGAGTTTCTAAATATTCATGATAGAATCAATTTTGTTAATAATAACCCCTACTTAAGCAGAAATGAAACTTTGACTTCTTTTACTTCAGCCCAAGAATATACGAAACCATCTAAATTGGGTAAATATGAACATTACGAAAATTCTAACAGATTTTACGCGAATAATGATGCAAACAATTTAACGTACTTATCAAATGTTAAGTTTGATCAATATTTAAACGATGGTCTTAATACTAATATGCCTAACAATTTTCAAGATTATATGCAAGTGAAAAGTATGGAAAATACTTCTTTTCAATTTAAATCAAATGTGACTGATCACACCAATGAAATTACAAAAGTGGATAAAGATCACCAAAACAATCAATTCTGTGAAGAAAATAAGTTACCTCCTTGTTCGACAATTATTAATCATACTAGTAATTTACAAACGCCTTCTGTTAACAAAATTTATAAAAAACTTAAAGATTATATTCTTAGTTATACAATCGAAAACATAGCTCATTCTTACTCTAGTGGTCATATAAAAAGATTAAAGAAAATTGAAGAGGTCTATAATATTTTTGATAAATATAAACCGACCCTAAGATATATTTCAGTGTCTTTAATCATCCATATATAGGGGGGTCAACAAAATTTGGTTAGGGGAGCCTCGGTTTAGAAAAAAACAAAAAAATCTAGACCCCCTATTCAATGTTGTAAAGAAGTTTAAACCACTTAAAATACAACGAAATTATATTACAAATATATTGGAAACTTTCTTTTTGCTTGATAAGGTCTATAAGTTAGACTTTTACTGAAATAAATTAAAAAAATCTTTGTAAGTGAAAAATTTTAAATAAGCCTCGGTTCCCAAAAAAACAAATTTCACAATCAAACAGTGTTAAATATCTATTTAATTATTTGTTTTCTTTTATTAATAAAAAATTTAATTTTTTTTCTTAAAACTTACGTTTAAAAACAAAAAGCCAATCAACATGTATAAAAGATAAATACTTTGTAATTTATTATAATTTAATTTTTAAATATAAAACTTAGAGTTTCTAAGAAGCATTAATTAAAGGTTTATTTTTTTTTATTTTAATTTAATTTCTAATTTTTTTAGAAATATTTAAATCCAGAGCGAGGCAGATCTAATTTATTAAATTTTTAGCCTTTAATATTAAAAAACAATAAATGTATTACGTTTTAGATTATCTAAAGATATAACAAGAGGTTTCTTTAAAATTTTCTTTAAATTTTATTGGCTTAATTTTGTGATTAAAATAATGAGCACTGGAAACATAAAAATCCATCATTAATGTTTTATGTAGACCAGTGTTTCCCAAACTTTTTTGGTCCAGGCCCCACTTTTGGATTTTTAAAATTCCCATGTCCCCCCAAATTCAATTTCTAAAAATAGAGAATTATCTAATTGTTGTTGTTGTGTATTTCTAACTAAAGGATTCAATTATAAATAAAATATATAATAACATTGATAGAAAAAACATTTTAAAACAGTTTTGAGGAAAAAAAAGTGTTTTATAGGCTTTATATTTAAGTCAAAAAAAATAATTAAAAGATATTTGTCACGTATAAAATTTTGATTAAACAATCTTTAATGAGATCCGTGAGCTTGATGTTTAGAGCAAAGTGATTTTATATTAGGTTTTATATTAGTAAGCTTTAATCTTAAATCTCCACGCTGTGTTATATCCAGACGATTTCTTTTCTTAACTAATAAATCATTTATGGC
>KB908971.1:16894-33306 GCA_000383075.1 Nosema bombycis CQ1 | reverse complement strand
TCGATCTAGAGGATCCCCTTTATTTGATTAATTAAAACATATTTTAGAGCTTAAAACTATAGGGTAATTGATTATGCATTTTTAATGTTACAAACTGTAGGTATTTCAAATGGTAAATTAGTCTGTAATACTCATTAAATTGGACGTTTTTATTATTTTTTGTAATCGCAAAGTATCTATAAAACTTATTTAATCCTACTCATAGGTGATAATGATGGCATATGTAAAATAAAAACAGAGTCTTTGATTCCACATTTGCATTTTAATAATCCGTAACAAAAAAATCTTTTGTTGTCAAAAAAGTTTAACAGCTTGAAGATTTAAACAATTTCTAGTTATGTCATGATGCACTTTTTGCTGACATCTATAAAAAAGTATATTTTTTTATTGTCTTTTAAGTTTGCTTTATAATATCTGAAAACAAGTTGCACATTATTAAGAACTATAAAACAAATTATCATTGTAGTTAGAAGACGAGCCGTAATTATTAGTAAGAGGGTTTATTAGATTGTCATTGTTGTTCTGCATGGTCACAACAACATGTGACTATTTATATTTATGTATGAAACGTAAGTAACAGTTATAAAACATAGATAACAAAGGTAAGACGCAGATGCGACGTCACAGGACTAATAGTTTCAGGAAGCATCTGCGACAATCATAATACGCCTTTATCATTTTTTTAAAACGTTTAAAGTGAAATTGCATATATCGCCGAAAATACTTAAACGATTATCCATAATTTATTTAATATATATACGTTATTTTTGTCTCTAGTTAACCATCACAACACTAAATGTCAAATTTATCAAAAATTAAAATTGATACACATGAGATTTTTGAAAAAAGCTTTTCTCGATTTAACGCGTTTTATTCAAAAACAAAATAAGCTGCAGCCTTCTAATGTAGATAATAAACCCTATATTAACTTTTTAAACAATGTTATGTATTTATTTTTATTTTCGAAAATTCACTAAAAGTGAATATTTTGAATACAAACTATTTTTTTATCATTTCTTTGTAATTTTTCTACACGTCATTAATCTCACCAAAATTTAATCAAGTATATAAATTTCAAAAAAAAATGAACCCCATGTTAAACATTTTTGTTTTAATAAGCCAATTTTTTATAGTTGTCAAGTCTACTACATGCTCAGATGAATTAAATACAGATCATTCTTTATATCTTTACACCAAGGAAAAAATTGATAAAATTAGATATTTTCCTCCATTAGATGAAGAAGTACAAGGAATACTTATACCAGAAGAAATTAGTCTTTTATATTACAAAGGTAATAATATTGATGATATTAATATTCCAGACTTTATGGTTCCATATATTTACAAAATTTCATACAAGATGATACCAGGAGTACCAACAACCATTCATTTACTTAAGAATGGTGACAAAATTCCTGCCATCATTATCGAAATTGACGAAAATAGTGCTATGAAGTTTTATAAAATGTTTCCATCAGATTCTGCGGAAGAAGATAAATCTCAACCAATGATCTTCGAAGATAAACATCTTGACAGTATATTTTGTGATCGTGCTATTTACATAATTGAAGACAATCCGTCTCAATTCGTTAAATCTGAAATGAACTTGGTGTGTATTGAAGCATTGCATAATTTTGAAAACTTGAAGAAGAAATTAAATTTAATTATATCAGCATCTCAAGATAAAATAAGAAATTCTTTGAATGACTCCAATGAGGCTACCACATCAGATAACACCGATTGGTACAGCATTAATGACTGTTTAGTTAGCTTTGATCATTTTATTACATATAACATCTCTCGAATTATAAATGAAGTATTTGAACTACATGATATTGATACTCGTTCTAATGATAAGGAACTTACGGAGATACTAAGCCAGAAAGTTGATCTCATTGTTGATTCGAAATCTTTAGCGATTTATTGTCGGATAATGTTTAACGATGTTACCATTATTAATGAAAGTTCTTTAAAAGAGGGTAGAGTTAGAGTAAGAAAAACCAATGTTCCAAGTCCCGAAATAAAAAAGGCATATGAAATTGTTAACAAGTTTTATTCTTCGATAAATTTGTCGGAGTTAATTTCAAAAATAAACATTCCTACAACAGATGATGAAACTGTGTTTTTTGACCAAGTGTCGGAATTACTCAGATACTTCTTAAAATTAATCAAAATGTTCGAAAATTTTGGTAAAGCGAGAAAATCTAATGAAGGTACATCAACGCAAGAAAATCATAATTTAAGATGTGAACACGATTTAGAAGCATCTGAAAATTTTATTTGGAGACATATCACTGATATTTCTAGGTTTAATTTTGGAAATTATAAAAATGTTAATTTCTTAAAGGGCCTCACGATTGAAACTATAACCAATGATTGGGATAATGTCGTATTTTCTTTTAGGATATTGAACAGTTTACTTATAAATCAAGGTGTTGAAAGCGTCGATAATTATAATCTTATAGCTATCTTTAAAAATAAGGTTTCGAAATTTAAGGAATCTGTCGTTATATTTAAATATACCATTGATTTACGTAATTCAGAAATTCCGTTTAAAAATTACGTTGTTATGAACGATTTAATCAATAAAATGCATGGAAATAAAGAAGCTGGACCATCAACAGATTAAATCTTTTAATTAATAAATCAAAAATAAAATAAATTAATATCTTGTTAAAATTATTCTTTAAAAATGCTAACTGCCGTAATCGAATTTTAAGATGCTATTAATGATTAAGTTTAACTACTTAGTTTTATTATTTATAGATATGATTTGCATTAAGTTACACAAAATTTATTTAATCGACTTAAAAACAATTTCGTTTTTAAAAACATCACAACCTTGACATTATAACTTACATTTAAACATCAATCTTTAAAATAACGTTTTTAATTTATTTTATATGAATTTTGGGGAGAATGTTCATTGACATTAGTTCTTGAAATAAAAGCTTACATGCATAAGGTAGTCTAATCGGTGTTGGCGAAGTGTTGTTACATATATTACAACCTGCTTTAAACACTAATACTCCACAATTTTTGCATACAAAAGTATCGAATGCATCTGATGACTCCATCAATCGTTCAGTAATCAAAGATGATGCACCATATCCAATAAGACAATCCCTTTCCATCTCTCCTAATCTTAACCCACCATCTCTACTACGTCCTTCTGTTGGTTGTCGGGTGAGTATGGCACGTGGCCCTCGAGCTCTCATGTGGATCTTATCAGCAACCATGTGTTTTAATCGCTGGTAAAAAACAGGTCCGTAAAAAATAAAAGCTTGTAATGGTTCTCCTGATGTTCCACTGTAAAAAAAATCTTTTCCTCCGTAATTAAAACCATTTTCGACAAGAATATCACATGCCAAATCAACTTCATTCTTTTTAAATACTGTACTATCTGATATTTTTCCTTCAAATAAACCTGCCTTTCCTGTTAAAAGTTCTATAATTTTACCGACTGTCATTCTCGAGGGAAAAC
The DNA here is from genome assembly GCA_000383075.1 of Nosema bombycis CQ1. Taxonomy (NCBI): domain Eukaryota; kingdom Fungi; phylum Microsporidia; family Nosematidae; genus Nosema; species Nosema bombycis. The sequence goes on along the minus strand of KB908971.1, from coordinate 29,822 downwards.
CATGCGGGTTCATGATAATATCTGGAACTATACCTTGATCTGAAAAAGGCATGTCTGTTTGAGGAACAATAAGGCCAACCACACCTTTCTGTCCATGTCGACTACTAAATTTATCTCCTATTTCTGGAACTCTAGTCTGTCTAAGTGTAGCCTTAACAAGCGTATGGTCTTCACTTTTAGTAATAAGGACACGATCTATGTAAGATGGATTTCCTTTGTGTTTCTCACCTGAAAACTTAAAACCACCATCACATGGGGACATCTTATTTATAAAAACGCTACCATCTACCAACAACTCTCCTGGTTTTCCTATTCCATCTTGATCGAGTATGGTGTTATTCTCATCTGCCATTAAAACATCTGATCTGTTATCTGAATAACGTTTAATTGTAGAGCAGAATGTTTTATAAACTTCTGTACGGGCAAATCCTCGGTCCAAAGAGTTCTTATTAATGACCAAAGCATCTTCTATATCGTATCCAGAGTAACTCATGACAGCAACCATAGCATTTTGTCCAGCAGGTATTTTGTTATAGTCCGTTATATTAAGAATGTGAGAAGTTGTTAAAGGTCTTTGTGGAGAACACAGTTGTAATATGACACCATCATATCTTTTATTTGAATTGAGTGCAATATAACCAATAGCCTGCTTTCCCATAGCACATTGATACGTATTTCGTGGACTCTGGTTATGGTTAGGAAAAGGAATAAGCCCGGCAACGTAACCAAGTATTGCAAAGTCCGCTATTTCCATGTGTGTTGTATCGGGTGTAATGTCTTTTGGATGTAATACTACTAATATATCGTTTTCTTCGTTCGCATCGACATATTCAATTTTTCCATCAGATATTAAATCATCAAACGTTTTGTAAGTCAATTCTAAGTCAGAAATAATATCATTATAATTTAGATTTTGTTTTCTATTACGTAAATCGTCTCCAATGATCAGTAAAGGCCGACATATACGACCATTGTCTGCAGAGATATTAATGCTTCGTAAATCATCATCTATGTAAATAGAGACATATTTATCAATATCGCCTTTTCTTCTAAATTCTCTAAATCTTTTGACCAAACGTATTCCATTTTTAGTAATTCCAAAAAAGTCGCCATTTACAAAAACCGTGTGCTGATCTTCGTTGTGTATTTCAGAACCAAAAACTAAATTAGCTTCAATGACACCAAGCTGAATTAAAATCTTTTTTATAGGATCCAAAGAAGAATCGGTGGTAATTTCTGCCAGTAGTGCAAGATTCTTCACCAAACCACATGATTCTCCTTCAGGAGTATCAGCAGGACACAACATTCCCCAAGAAGACGTGTGAAGAGCACGAGGACCACTAACTTTTCTCGTTTTTTCAAAATGTGAACATATTTTACTCATCATCCCGACAGCAGAGATATAAGAATGTCTTGTAAGAACTTGAGTCACACCTCCTCTTTCCATTCTAAATCTTTTTAAGTACCAATTCCCAGTAGAAATAGCTCGTGAAAGACTACTAGTAACAATATTTGTCTGGAGATTAAAGAAAGTCAATGCATCAAATTCTTGTGTTCTTGATCTCTTGCTTAAAATCTTATCTATTGATCTCTTAAGTTCCCAATTAAATTTTTTAAACGTATCTTCAAATAAAATAGAAATCAACTGCCCTGCTAGTTCAAATCTTTTATTTCCCATAAAATCTTTGTCTTCTTCTTTTATTATGTCATTCTTTGTAAGTACTAATCTCCTAATCATAAAACATATAATAGTTGCCTTTTTAATTAAATTAGTTCCATGATATTCAATATTAGGCAATAATTTTTCTACAAGAATATTTCGAACCTCATCAATCTTGTTATCGTCTGGTTTACATTTGATATATGACGATAGATATCTCAATGCTCGTTCTTGTGTATGAACTGATGATTTTTTTGATTCTTCAAAACTTAGAGATAGCACATCAGAAAACTCTTTACCAATACATTTCATGATGTCTCTATCACAAACCATACCACACGCCTTAATAACCATTATAACAGGAACTTCATCACTAAACATCGAATTTTTAATGTAAAAACAATCATTTTTAAAAGTAACACTAGTTTTACTTTTCTGCTCGTGTGTGTCAGATGTCACTGAACAATAGTACCCTTTTGCATTACTTTCAATAATCATTCTGTTTCTTAACAACTGTTCTTGAATTAAAATGACTCGTTCTATGCCACGAACCACAAAGTATCCACCAATATCATATGGACACTCTTGTGTTTTAAACAACAAAGAATCTTTTACAACATCACTTATTTTATCATTATCTTCATGTTGTCCCAAATAACATCTACAACTCTTTAACATTATTGGAATCTTTCCTAGGAAAACATCTTTTTTACGAACAATCTGCCTATTTCGGACATATTCAATATCAACATAGATATTACTAGCATAAGTCAAATCTCTTTGCCTACATTCTATAGGATAAATACTGTGTTTAACCATGTTCTCTTCGATACTAGGCATGCCTACTCTGACTCCGGTGTATTTCAAATAAAATAAATGATCAATATCGGAATCTACAATATCGTTTGCTTTAATAATATTCTCGATATCGTGTTCAATAAAATAATTAAAAGATTCAATGTGCTGTCTAGCTAATCCTTTGTCTTTAAAAAATAGATTTATGAGATTTACGTTACTGGATTTAATCATAATGGGATAAAAATGAATTTTTAATAAAAATATTTTAGAAATATTAAAAATTGAAAAAAACATGATAGATTTAAGGAGTAATTAAAACTAATGTAACTAAATATATTAGGATAAAACTTTAGGTAATTGTATTATTATTATTTTACTTTTTATGTTGATAGCTTCCGTGGCGCAATGGTTAGCGCGTTCGGCTGTTAACCGAAAGGTTGGGAGTTCGAGTCTCCCCGGGAGCGTTTTTTATAAAATTTATTTTTCGACCATTTTCACCCATGAGAAACTTACGATTTGAACAAGAATTAGAATTTGTACAACTGTTATGTAATCCTGACTACATACGTTGGTTATTTGATGAAGGTTATTTCGAAAATGATAATTTTAAAAGATTTTTAGAATATTTGAATTACTGGAAAACAGATGAGTACAAGATTTTCTTGACTTATCCAACTTGTTTAAATATTTTAGATATTTTAAACAGAGAAGATGTAAAGGATCTATTGAAAGATGAATCATTTTATGTTAAACTGGGTTCTGAACAATATTACTTATGGAAAGATAGAAAGACTAAGAATATTATTGAAGATTTGATATAAATGAATTGATGTTCATTAAATTTATTGCTTTTTGTGTTTGAATTAAATTTAATGTTTTTAGCCCTAAAATGAAGCTTAAAATAAAAACTCTAATAGGAAAAGACTTGGAAATAGACATTGACCCAGAAAAGACCATTTTAGACCTAAAAAACAGAATAGAAGAGACAGAGTTAATCCCATTCTCACAACAAAAACTTGTTTACAATGGAAAAATATTGGTGAAGGAGGATGCTACACTTCATAGTCAGAATCTGCAGAATGGTAATGTAATACACATGGTCATTGCCTTGAGAGGTGGTTAAATAAAAAATTGATGTATCTAATATTTATAAAAAAAATGGTGCAAGTGGGATTTGAACCCACGCCCTTTCGGACTGGAGCCTAATTCCAGCGCCTTAGACCGCTCGGCCATTGCACCTCGAAAAATTCGAGAAATAAAATAATAATGAGTAATTTTATAACACTTTATTAGGAAGTTATAATCCACTTTATTATATCACTATTAAAAGACTCCAACGAAAGAGATTTTCTTTAATTTAATCTTTCAAGTAAAAAACCCTAAAAATATTTAATTTATTGTTAAATTTTTAAAGTCATTATTTCCTTGCAGCCTAAAAATTATTTCGTTTATAAAGATATTTTTTTCAAATGACATGTCATAAAGAAAACTTTCAAATTCATTTTTATATTCAAATATGGCGTCTTTGTGTTCTTTTAAATTTTTTTCAAAATCAACAAAAATTTCATTTAAAAGAGGTTCATTATGAGGAACAGTTTTAAATATTTCACTTAATGATTTAAAAAGACTTTCAATAACAAGACAATTTTTTATAATAGATTTTAGAATAACACTCCTTAAAGAACAAAAGTTTTTTAAATCACGCAAACTATAGTTATATAAATTGTTAAAATGCATTGTTAAAACCTCCTTCGTCCATTTAACAGCCATAATATAAGGCGAAGTACTATTTTTTTGATCTTGAGCTGATAAAAGTTTACTTGATTTACTTTTAATTATAAAATTTTCAATCAAAGAGACGAATTCTAAATAATGGCATAGAAAATCAGATGTCTGAATATAACATTCATCACAATCTTCATCTATATCCATTGTGTTATCTAACAATGTACCTATCTTATTATCGTTTTCATAAAACACAACAATATTTTTAAAAATTTTTTCTATTTCTGAATCCGAAAAATTATATTGCTTCAAACCATTCCCGTATTTTCCAATAAAATTAACATTTTTGAAAATAGTAAAACATTTAGTCACTATTTTTGTCAAACAAAAGACATAATCAACAACCTGACTCCATCTTTTTTCTCCAAAGAGTAGTTCGTTATCTTTAAAATTGTGTAACTCATACGTTGATCTGATAATTTGTTCAAGTAAATTTTCAATGAAACAATCAAAACTGATAAAACACTGTTGAATATGCAATCCCTTATTTTCGTCAGGAGCATTATATGATGTTGATTTTATCATATTCATAATAATTTTTAGCGCTTTCAATTCATGAATAGCTTTAAAACATTCTAAATTCATTTTTAATTTATCAAACGATAGCTGATTTTCTCCAATAATAAAAGTGTCATATTCATCAAAAAAGTTGTTTTTATGTATTCTTTCACAAACCATCTTTACAATATCCTTTAATTCACCATTTTCATGATAACAATTTTTCATAGACGTCAAAAACTTATCTTCAGAATCATTTTCTCCTTCAAAAAAATCAATATTTATGACAGGCTGTTCATTAGAGTTACGTAAACTTATTTTCGTGTTAATTCCTGGCATAATCTGATATGTAATTCTATACAGATTTGAAATCATAAATTCTGGAATATCAATATCATCAATATTAATATTTTTATAGGATAATAGACTTATTTTTTCTATATCGAGTAAATCAAAAGTTTCTTTTTGCGTCAAATCTGTGTATCTTATATTATCAATTGATTCGGTGGTGTAGAGATAAAAAGATTGTTTACCATCTCCATCAGCTTTAACAGCTAAAATTAAGTAATTCATTAAAATTAGAAAGTCTAACATAAGGGTATAATTTTTTGAAAATATTAATTAAAAATGTATTGCATTCAAATCTCTTATACGCGGGTTTTGTAACGCGATTTTTAATTTCGAAGTAAATTATAGCCATTTTAAATGTAGATCTGTCATTTATATAACGATATTTTAATTATACGTGAAATAGAAAATTGCGTTATAGGAAGTTTGACTTTTACGGAATAAAAAAATATATTTAGCCGCTAATACACATTAAAAAACTTAATATCTGTTGTTAAAACGGGATTAACTTTGATAGATTAAGACATAAATTTATGTAAAATAATTAATAAGTTATTTTTTTTAAAACATCAAAAAACATCAAATATTTTGATTTTATATCGATAATATATATTTTTAAACTAATTTATTCATTACTTTAAAGCAGGGGTGTCAAACTCAAACGTCTTCATGGGCCAAAAAATGCTTGATCGGGTCGAAAAAATTGATCCGCGGGCCACTCATAAATAAGCAATTACAAGAAAGTGAGATTAATATAAAAAGACTAAACATCACCTTTATAACTGTTTAAGCATACAGTTTGATACTTCCTAAGGCTTGTCGCCGGGGACAGTAAATCCGCCGCAATAAATTTTTGTAAACTCGTATGGTTAAATAAGGACTAAAACTTTATGATATTCTGCAAGAGGGGTTGAAACAATGGTTTTTAGCATTTTTAAACGCGCGCCCCACCTTTGAGATTTAGAGTCGAAGATACTTTTCTAACTTATGAAAAAAATATAAACGCTTCTTTACTCATTCAAAAATGTAGAAAGACTTCGGCTAAAAAGTAATTTTTACTGAAAAAAAAATCGAAAATGCCCCCCTGCAATTGCCAAGTTCTCCAACTTACTGGGGCGTACGTCTCACATTCAGAATCACGTGTTTTAAACTCATTTAAAAAAAAGAAGAAAACAGATAATTGCACAAAAGTTATATATAGAACTTCTTGTCTGAATGATTTCCTAAATTTTGCTTAACATTATGTTGGGTTGTATGTATTTAAACTATGGCGAGTTTACGTATTTTTTATGTGGCAGCGAAAAAAGTATAAGCAAACAACATATTAAAATTTTTAGGTTAAAGAACTAAAACGATGTTATTTATGAATTCAACATCAATAGTGTCACTTACTATCGTCTCATATTTCTAAAGCCAAAAATTTAATAATTTTTTTTCAAAATAAAATGTCGTGTGTAAGCCCAGATTATACAGAGGAGGTTATTATATAATTGCATTTATTTACTTTATAGTTTCTTTATATAGATGATTGTGAAACATATTCGTGATGTGTTTGTAAGGTGATATAAAACACCTGATCTGTAAGAGATATGATAGCTCAAACAGGTAAACGACAGTCACGTAGATGGGTCATCTACGACATAAAATTTTAGGTTGCGGGCCACAAAAAAGACCTTCGGGGCCACCGGTGGCCCGCGGGCCACCAGTTTGACACCCCTGCTTTAAAGCCTTGTTGACATTGTGTCAATGCAATTAAAAATAATATTGTTATTATTAAAAACATTTTTCAAAAAAAAATTTCCAAAGATGGTGAATTCAATCTTTTGACCATATTTTATGACATTTTCTCTAAATCTTGAAACTTTATCTTTAAAATCAACAAACACTTCTTTAACAAAATTTTCTCTAAAAGTTTCTTTGTTAGATATTTCAATTAGATCGTTAAAAATATTTATAGCAGTATCACAATTTTTAACAATCATTTCGAGAGTGTATCCTTCTAAAAATGTAATATCTTCATTTTCTATTAGATTAGAATCTGATGGATAGGTAGTATATTTTTTAAAACTTCTTAAACACACATCTAAATTGTTTTTTAAACTATTGAACTCATTTTCTTGGTGTTGTAATGACAGATTCTCACTTGATTCTAAACTATTTAAAAAATTTTCGATAATAGTGATAAATTCTAAGTATTGTTTTGCAAATCGTGCAACTTGTTGAAAATGTTCATTAATATCCTCTCTTGTGGCCATCTTAATGTTTGTAAGATCTTTTAATACTGTTAAATTTCTGTAAAAATCTAAAATATCATAAAACACCCTTTTAATTTCTTCGGACTTAACATAAAAATTAATTTTACCATTATCTTCATGAATTTCAATTATTTGAACGTCTTTACAGATTTTAAAACATTTAGAAACTATTCTTTTTAGATCTAAGAAGTTATTAACTGTCTGTTTTACTATCTTTGGACCATCAAATTCTTCATAATAATTTTCTTGACTAAATTCATCTAATTTATATTTTAATTCAAGAGCTCGTGAAATGAGATTTGTTGTAAAATAATCAAAACTTGACAATACGTGATAAATATTTAGCCAAATAACTTTGTCAGTTAATCTCTTCTCGTCATTTTCATTTTGTGATATTGTTTTTTTAAGTGATACTGTTGTAATAATATTAATATCTTTTTTAATTCTTTTCAAGTTGTTCAAAACAGCATAACATTCTAAATTTATCTTTAACTTTTGAAGAGACAAAAAATTTTCTCCAATAATGATAATATCGTGTTCTTCAAAAAAATTACTTTTACGATTTCTCTCGCACAGCATCTTAAGACTATAAATTTGTCCCGCTTCATCTGAAGGAAATACTTTAATAAATGACATCTCCTTAACGCGATCTCTTGTATTATTAATAGAACCTATGATAACTATGTGGATAACAGGTGTATTATTTGAATCTAATAAAGATATTTTAGTTGATGATCCTGATATCATTTCATAGGTGATTTTATAGAGATATGAATCTTTAATATCTGGAGTGTACATCTCTTCAAAATTAATGTCTTTAAGGTTTAACTGACTTGTCATCTCTAAAATAGGAATTTTATGTTCTTTTACTTTCGACACAGATGTGTATATAGCATTTTCGATTTTTTCAGTGGTGTAGAGATAAAAAGAATTTATTTCAAAAGGATCTACTGTTTTATTATCGACTGTTAATGTTACAGCTAAGCATTTTAATATAAAGATTAATCTTAACATATAGGGGCTAAATTTTTAAAAAAAAATTTATGAACTAGATCTTTGATTCATATAACCAAATAAGAAAAAAGTTTTATTTGTTCTTCAGATCTACTGCCATTTGTATAAAATTAAAAACTTTATTATGAATATAAAATCACAGCACAAATATACAAGTTTAAAATTAAAATTATCAACATTTACAGAGTTTTTCAAAATAAATCTTTAAAATTAGAAAAAAGAAGATGCACAGCAATGATAAATTTCATAAAATATTTATTCAAAAGTAACAAAATCCACTTCTCTTAATAAAATCAAAATCTACTTTTGGTCCTACAAGATCTCTGATATTATTTATATTGTATTTTATCATAGTAGGCCTTTCTAATGATAATCCAAAACCGATTGCCCTCACATCTTCGTCAAACCCCATAGGCCTTAAAAGTTCGGGCCTAAACATTCCAGAATTTCCTACTTCAATCCATTTTTTAAATCCTTCGTGATATCCAAAAACCTCCATAGAAGGCTCTGTATATGGATTAAATGCAGGTTTAAACTTGATTTTTTTAATTCCAAGTTTTTCAAAAAATTTGCCCATAATAGCCATAAGATTACCAATTGTCAGATTCTTTCCTAAAATAACACCTTCAACTTGGTTAAATTCAGCAAGGTGTGTCGAATCCAATGTTTCATTTCTAAAAACTTTATCAATCGAAAATAACTTAGTAGGTTTGTATCCTGTTTTAGAGATGTTATATAAATATTTAGCACTAACAGATGTTGTATGTGATCTTAAAATATTTTTAGTTGCTTCTTCAATTTCCCACTCGTGATGATGTCCATCAGATCCATAAGCTCCATGTGTATGTACGTGCTTAACATTCTCAAGATAGTCTTGAGGTATATTGTTTGTTTTACTCGGTGTTTTCATGAAAAAAGTATCGTGTGCATCACGAGAAGGATGTTGTTGTGGTTGAAAAAGTGCGTCAAAGTTCCAAAAAGAAGATTCAACGTATTGACTTGTGTTCATTTCAGTAAATCCCATTTCAAGAAATATCTTTTTTATCTCTTCTCTGACTTTCATTAATGGATGAAGAGCTCCTGTTTGTGGGATATTTCCCGTTGAATCGAAATTATACGGTTTAAAAGTAACGTCTTTATATTTTTCACTAATCAACATTTTTGATGTAAGTTCTGTCACATAATCTAATTGGTTATTGAAATTTAAACCTTTTGATATTTTATAAATATTTTTTTTGACAGGTGTTATGAGTTTTCTTTTCTTCATAGTATTAATATTATCTAAATCTCTAGAACCATTTTTTATTTCAATTAAAATATTTTGCACAAGATCAACAGCATTCTCTACGTTTTTATAAACCATATCTCCTTCTTTCCGAATCCATTTGTTTTTAAACGCATTTATTTTTCCCAATTTATGTTTATCAACTTCATTTAATGGCATTCCTTCGTCAGGAATAGAACGAAATAATACGTATTCATAACTTCCATTATTTAAAATATTTTCTCCTTCATCTGTCAACTGATAGTCAATAAATTCAACCAACTCGTAATTTATAATTTCTCTACTTGATAAACTCAGAATTACTGGATGTAACACTTTATTATCTTCATTTAAAATTTCAGAAGAGAACTGTTCATTTTTGTTAAGACAGTCAATAATTTTTTTACTTAAATCCATAGGATGGGCCAAAAATTTAAATGTTTATACTAAAACAGCACGTCACACCGATATTATGTACATTTGATCTTTTTAATATCAAGGATATTATGTTGAAGATTATAAATAACAAAATTTAGATATTTTTAGATTTTAAATTTTCTAAATCACTAATTTTTTCGTCCTTATGCCATTTGACAAAAAAAATACTTCAACAATCAAAATAAAACCACCTCTCGAACGTTTTGTAGAGAAAGGCCAAATAATTGAATGTTTGATTTGTCATGATATTTTCTATCCATCTAAATATAAGTCTCATCCTTGTTGTAAAAAACGATCATCACAACATAGATTTAAATTAGAAGAACACGAGAAAGATATTTTTGATGACCCGATCAAACTAGAGAAACTGCTGGACTTAAAGCCAGTTGTTAATTTTATTTGGAAATACCCAAATTATCAAACAAAACAAATTCAAAAAGATAAAAAGAGAGAAAAGCCGAAAAAATAAAGTTTAAAATTAATGGTTTATCATTTAATTTAAAAATAAAATTATTCTTATCTTAATATTAACGGTTTTACTACTGAGAATCAACACATTTGAGTTTTTTTAAAAACAAACAATTTTTTAAACCCACATGGACAAATCTTTCGATGAACTTTCTGAAAAAATTAGGTATCCAAGTGATTTACAAACAAAAATAGATAACATTAGTAGAAATATTAAAGATTTGTACATTCATAATGAGACTTCTCTTAACAATAAAATAACAAGATACCATAACATGTTAAGAGATGCAGATAATGATCTAAAAAAACTTGAAGAATTGTATCGCGATTTTAACAAAAATCAGAAAAAGAATGTAAAGATTTTAGATGATTTTCTGGTTTTAATAAAGGATTATAAGCTTGTTAGATCAATTTGTCTAGCTCATAACAATTTAAGTAAAGTTAAAATCTATGCCGACAAATTAAACACAATCGAATTGCCAGTTAAAAATGATGATATTCAATTGTATCACGCTAAAATATTTGAAAATGAAAATTTTATGTACGACTTAGAATTTTATAATCACGGGATAAGTAGAGAAGATTTTATTGATGTTTCTAGAGCCATTAACTCAATAAACAAACAAATTTTAGAATTTGAATGTGAATATTTAGGAATTTTAGAAAATTTTATTGAGAATCATGAAGTTCTTCCTAAAATAGAAAATATTATTGAGTTGGAGGAAAAAAGAGACGAAAGTACAAGGAAAGCGAAAGAAGGTCAAACATCAGATAATCCTGTTTTAAAAGAAATTTATAAACTGAACAAAACGTACATTAATAGAAAACCAAACAATTATAAAACAAAAAGTATCAATACGATTAAGGAAAGTATCCGAAGTAAATTTACAAAATTAAGATCAGATATTTTATTTGTTAAAAAGTTGTCCTTTGTCAATGAAGATCTCATTTTTATAAAAGAAAATATAAATTTAAGCTTTTTTACACTTTGATGATTTTTTAATAGAATATCATAACGGTCTAAAAAAACTTCTAGAAGACAAATCTTCTCTAATGGATGCAGGAGAAATACTTGCAGTAGTAGAATTTGTTGAAGATTATTACAATAATATTGAATCTAATTTTAAAAAGATAGCAGATGCTTTAGGCCCACGTATTTTAAGCAATGAAAGTGAACTATTAGATAAATATACAGAAACGGCTGAAATGAAACTTAAAGAATGGATTACAAATATCACAAAGATCGAATTAGATAAATTTTATATGAGAAATGAAACCATTTCTAAAGATGAAGAAGATAGACTTATATCTCCTGGATTTGTAAGTTTATTACAAATTATTAAAATGCAACTTGAGCCAATTTCATTTAATAAGAAAATATTTTCTCATATTACTTTTACAATTGTAAAATATTGTGATAATTTCAAAAATCAATTAGTTGAAGCTATGGACAAAGAGTTTTATCCAGCAGTTCAAATGAAAAGTAAACCAGGTTATGAAGATTTTTGTATTATGTTTGGAAATAGTGGATTAAGACTTACACAATACATTACTTCATTACCACAATGTCAAAGTCCAGAAGTTCGTGAATTAGGTAATACGTTTATAAACATTCTCCAAGAATCAAATAGGTATCTCACTGAATTTGTTCTTTATACTTGTAAACCTGTTTTTGAAAAGGTTTTTACTAATAGATGGTATAATGAAGATATTCTTAAAGTAGGAATTATTACTCTAAAAGATTTTCTTACGGATTACAAATTAACAATGTCAGATTATTCATTTATAACTTTTATCCATGAACTTTCTACTTCCATTTCACTTACTTATTTAAAACAATTAGATAAATCAGATACAACAATTTCAAAAGGTTGTTTTTCAAAACTTAAAAGTGATTATGTTAAATTAAAACAACTTCTAGAAGAATTTGGTGATAAAGAAGACGTGGTTGCATCACTTTCTCCGATTCTTAAAATTATGCCTTTAATAGAATCAAGGAGTTCAGATTTATTCATAACGGAAGTCAAATCTTTAGTTTTAATTTATCCGGATATTAAGAGAAGATTTGTGAAAACGATTATTAATAAAAGATATGATTTAATAGGAGAAGAGAAAAAAGAGTTTAATAGAAGACTTAAAGAAGTATTTAATGAGAGTTTGCCTAGTGAAAAGACGATTTTCTCTAAAATATTTGGTTTGTGATAAAAAAATCTGTTTGTAAATGTAATAAAAAAGTCTTTGTATTGTTTAAATAAAGTTATTATAAGTAGCGGGAGAAGGTAAAGTCTTTGAACTTAGCTGGAAGTCCATAAATTACAATACAAAGGTAACTTAAATAAATTTATTTTTTATTATGAACAGCAGTATTGTACGATTACAGCCGTCTTTACGCTATGAGCA
>KB908969.1:46606-63294 GCA_000383075.1 Nosema bombycis CQ1 | reverse complement strand
CTTAGAAATAATCATAAAAAATTGGAATTAATCGTGGATTCTAAAACTAAACCAAGTGATTTTGAAATCCTTAAAAATATTGCAAAGGGTGGGTATGGTGAAGTTTTCTTAGCTAAAAAGGATAAAATTTATGCAATGAAAAGAGTCCCTAAAGACATAATCTTAAAACAACCCCATACTGCTCTATTTATGGCAGAAAAGGAAGTTCTAATAGATTCTATAGGAAGTGAATGGTTGGTTTCTGCTGATTTAACTCTTCAAGATGATCAATTTCTTTATTACTTAATGGATTTTATTCCTGGGGGTGATTTTATGGGTCTCCTTTCTAAAGAGGACGTTTTAGAAGAGGATTGGGTTCGTTTTTATGTGGTTGAAATCGTGGCAGCTTTAGATGAATTACATTCTTTAGGGTGGATTCATAGGGATTTAAAACCTGATAATATTTTAATTGGTTTAGATGGGCATATTAAATTGGCGGATTTCGGGAGTTGTATTAAAATGGTAGATGGTAAAGCAAGATCTTCTATTACAGTAGGGACCCCGGATTATGTATCCCCTGATATTCTTATTAGTAAATCTGAACTTAATGAATATGGAGAAAATTTAGATTTCTGGACTTTAGGAGTTATTATTTATGAAATGGTTTACGGGACTACTCCTTTTTATTCCAGTACTTTAGTAGAGACTTATAAGAAAATTAATGAAGTAAATCATATTTTTCCTTTTAAAATTGGAGAAGATTTAAAAGATTTGATAGAAAAATTAATTTGTAAAAAAGAAAATAGATTAGGAATTAATGAAATTAAGAATCATATTTTCTTTAAAGGAATAGATTGGAATAATGTTAAGGGGATGGTACCACCTTTTATTCCTGAAATAGAAGGGGACTATGATACGAGTAATTTTGTGGATACGAATTTTGAAATGGAAAAAAATAAAAAAAGAGAAGGAAGCAATGGAAGGGAAGGAAGAGGGGAGTATTTACCTTTTGTAGGGTTTAGTCATGATCCGAAAATATGTGAATATTTTAAGCAGGTGATCAAAAAGAATGATCAAAGAGATGATGGGGATAATGAGAAGGTAGATAAGGATAAGGATGGTGATGGAAATAAAGTGGTTGTTGATACTAAAGTGAATACGAGTAAATCCCTTTCTCATTGTAACCTCCTAGTAGAAATTAAATCTTTAGAAAATTCAAAGGACAATCTTAAGAAAGAAATTAAAAATAAACAAGATGAGTATAAAAGTCTTATGATGTGCGTAGTAGATGAGAAGGAAGAATTAGAACAAATACAAGAAGAAATAAAAGAAAAAACTGAAATCCTAAAAAAGATACTAAATGAAATAAATGATAGGAAAGTGATACTAGGGGAAGGTGTGAGGGAAGGTAATGGTAAAATAGATTTAAATGAAGGTAAGGATTCCGGTAAAGACACCCCCCTTACTTCACAACCAGCCCCTACCCTACAAACAACCCCTGCCCTACAAACACCCCTTAACTCACAAACACCCCTTAACTCACAACTATTTCCTAACTCACAAACACCTCCTACCTTACTACCACCCAACGACCCTCCCACTACGTTTCACTTACCTAAGAAAGACCCCATTTCTATAAAATTTCAAGATGAAAATTACGCAAAAATCATTTCGGGAAAATTAAGTGATCACTTGGCTTTGATTTACGGGAATTACGAGGATTGTGAGGAAAATTTAAAAAATCTTAAAATTGATTTTGATCTTTTTTATGATTTGAATTTGAAATTAATTGATTCTAATCTTCTTTTAAAGAATAAAATTACAAATTTAGAAATTGAAAATGGTAAAATGAAGAAAATTGGAGTAGATTCCCTTAAGAAACAGGTGAGGATCATGACCACGGAAATCAAGGAATATGAACAAAAATTAAATCAAGAAATCCACTTAAGAAAGAAATTGGAAGAAGAATTGAAATCTTTACAAAAAAGTAAAAATAGACAAGGAGATAAAATTATAAAATCTATTGAATTCAATTGTAAATTACTTAATAATCAAAATAATAATCATAATATCAATGGATTAATTAAAATTATAGATGATCAATTCTTTTTAAATGAAATTTCTCAAAATTTAGGGAATGTCTTCATTCACGAACTCAAAAATAATGAACTTCATCATCTTTCGTATAAAAATCGATCTTTATCTCTAAAAATAATTTTTATAAAGGAAACAATTAAGAGTGTAAGTTCAGTAGGGAGAAGGAATTTAAAATCTTTAGAAGAAGATTTAAAAATAGAAGAAAGTATGGTAAAGGGTTTAGAGACCATGATCTCCCTTTTGAATGGGAAACAATTAGAAGAAGCCTGTAAACAACTAGAAGGTTCCAGAAAGAAAATGGCTCAATTAAAAAGTGAAATTTCAATGGCAAGGAAAAGTTCAATTCTTCAAACCGAGGAAATCCCGGAAGACCCCGTTAAACTTTATGAATTTAATAATCACTTATTTTCTAGTAAAACCTTTGAACAAGGGACCCTTTGCGAACATTGTAATGAAGTACTTTATGGAATAAAAGATCAAGGGTTTGAATGTAGGGATTGTAAGATGGTAGTTCATAAATCGTGTTATGTCCTTGGAGATGTGTCTTGTGAAATGTACAGTGCCTTTAAAACCGGAGAAACTTATTTCGTAATGATGAGGACGATAGAAGAGAAGGAGAAGTTGATGGGTGTATATAAGAAATATTAACCTGATAGAGTAATAAATGAAAATTGGTATTTGTGTGTATATAAAGTAGTTTGTGTATTGTGTATGGTAGTAGTTTGTATAGGGCAGGAGATGTCCAAGGGATTCTGGTTGATTTGTATAATCTCATTTATATTTACATTCTCTTCACATCCTTGATTTTGTTTGCATAAAAGTTAAGGAATTAATTTATAGTAAATTTGCATAAAAGCATAAAAATGATCAGGTCCGTCTTTACTCCATAAAGTCTAGATACGCCCCTTGATTACAACAATATACGCTTACTTTTTAATTAAATACTATTTATTTTATTAATCTCCTCGTTTATATATTTTTCTAAATCAATTTTTTTACGACTGTGAATCCATTTGTCCTCCACCAAATCAAAACGACAAGGACCAGTCAAAGGTGAACTTCCCCATAATTGAAGAGTAGAAGGTTGTTTATTAAATAAATACTCACCAATTCCTTTTAAATTTATACTTAAAGTACCAGAATCCTCTGAGAAATCCCCATGAAAAGGATCGAATTTGTCTGAGATTAGGGAAATGGCTTTGTCTATCATTCGAGAAAAATTTGGTTTTGTGAGGGGAGGCATAAAAAGGGGGGGGGTAAAGGGAATATGGCAGGTTTATGCGAGAACAGGGCAGGTTTATGCGGAAAAAAGGGTAGGTTTGTAAGGGGGGTTCTTAAGTACAAACAAATAGAGTGAATGTTTTGCCTTTAAAATGCCATTAATTAAATATCTCTACCTATTCCTAATCACACACTCTCCAATTACATTTTAATTAATACTTATAAATCCTAATCTGATACTCATTTATAGAATAAAACCCAATTACAATACAATTCTCTATTACTCTCATCTTCAGAACGGACTCTGCTTCCATTAATCTCCTAATAAAAACTCCATGAATATAATCGTAAACACTTACATCTCTTTGTGTGGCTATTATCAATAAATTATTAACAATAGCATGGGAAGTAATTGGTGATTTATTTTCTATTATATAAACCACTTTTTTTTCTTCTAAATCGTATTTAACTAAACAATTATCTGCTCCACTACTCAATAAAAATCTTTCCTTGTTTGTAAAAGAAAGCCAGGCTACAAGGGAAGTGTGTGTTTTATGGGAAGCTAGGAGTTTGCCGGAAAGATCCGAAATATGGACATGGGCATCTAAACCACTGGAAGCCACGTATTTATCACCAAGGACTACTGCATAAACCCTTTTTGAATGACGGGGGAGATTAGCGATTTTAGTACCAGAACGATAATACCAGAGGACAACTGAACCATCGTAAGATCCAGAAAGTAAATATTTAGAATTCATATCAAGGCATCGGATACTTTCACTGTGACCTCTCAGAACGTGAACTAACTCTCCTGTAAATTTCCAGACTCTTACTACGGAATCCCTGCCTCCTGTACAAATAAAACCAGAATGGGCTTTTAAAGCGCGGATTGTTGAAGTATGGCCTTGGAGAATACAAAGGGTTGATCCCGTACGTCTATCCCAAATTCGGGCTGTTTTGTCCGTACTGCCAGTGATCAAAAAATCATCCAAATGATAAAAAGCCCAGACACCTCCCCTGTGCCCTAAAAAAGCTTTTAATTCTCGGCCTGAGAATGTAAATTCTTTAACAGTTGAATCATCGGATGAACAAAAAATTGAATTTTGTGATACTTGGAGATCAGTAAGATCTTTTTGGTTTGTGTTAAAAGTGATGATGTGTTCATTTTGACCTCTTTTAATATTTTTTTGGATGAGGTACGTGCTCTTAACCAACTCGATATTTTTTTGGATATTGAAATCATCGGATTGAGCAAGAGTATTCCAGAGCATGTGATTGTGTTTGAGATTGTTTCTTAAGATTTTAGAAGTTTTTGCTAATCTTTTTACAATTTTGAGATGAGTATTTGCTATGATTTTAGGAATTAAATCATCGTTTAACTTAGAAAAAAATGAGTTCATAAAAAAAGGGGGTGTATAGAAAATGGGGTGTATACGGGGAATTAGGTACGGTAGAGAAGGGGGGGGGGGTGAATATGATATAAGGATATGGTAGAAGGATGCATATTATACAAGGAAGGGCATAAAAATATTTTAACACAACTACTTCAATTTTTTTATTTAATCGTATAAACCTGCATCATCAACAGTCTTCTTATTACCTCCTTGAGTGTACTTCCTAATATCAACCTTCATAGACCTAGCAAAAGCCTCAAATCTTTCTATTTCTTTCTCAGTCACACTTCTTCTGGCTGTCTTCATGGCTTCAACAAAATATTTCTCAGTAAGGAAAGGAATTGGATCTTCAATATCCATAAGATTACTATCATCTTTCTTGGCTTTCATTTCGTATTCAATACTTTCTTTAACTGCTAATTTACAGGCTCTTTGGCAAATTTCGGTTAGATCTGCACCGGAAAAACGGTCAGTGGCCTCTGCTAATTGAACAAGATTAACATCCGGGGAGAGAGGTGTCTTACGAAGGGCTGCTTTAAGAATTGAAAGTCTACTATCCAAATCGGGAAGGGGAATATACACTAATTGATCTAGACGACCAGGTCTCATAATGGCAGTATCAAGTTGATCTGGTCTGTTGGTGGCTCCTATTACAAATACATTTTTCTTTTGGTTCATTCCGTCCATCTCAGTAAGAAGTTGATTTAAGACACGGTCTCCGGAACCTGAATCACCTGCTGAAGCACCACGGGATTTGGCAACAGAATCAATTTCATCGAAAAATAACACACAAGGGGCTGCAGAACGAGCTCGATCAAATAACTCCCTGACATTTGACTCGGATTCTCCTACCCACATAGTTAAGAGTTCTGGACCTTTAATAGAAATGAAATTGGCTTGACATTCTGTGGCTACTGCTTTGGCTAAAAGTGTTTTACCACAACCAGGTGGTCCATAAAATAAAACACCTTTAGATGGTGTCATTCCAAATTTAAGGAATTTCTCAGGGTATGTAATTGGGTACTGGATTGTTTCTCTTAATTCTGTCTTAACATCTTCAAGGCCTCCAATATCACTCCACTGTACATTAGGAGTCTCCATTTTATTTTCTCTTAAACTATTCGGGTCTGTGTTAGAAATGGCAACCATGAAATTTTCTCTTGTAATTTTTAAAGAAGCCAAAACAGCAGCGTCTAATTTTTCAGAATCCAAATCGATTTCTGGAAGTTTTTCTCGAATTTGTTGAAGAGCAGCCTCTGAACACAAGGAAGCGATATCACTACCTCCGTAACCATGGAGTTCTTGAGAAATTTCAACAAGGTCTACATCTTCAGCCATTCTCATGTTCTTCGTATGGATTCTTAGAATTTCAAGACGACCCGTATCATCAGGAACACCAATTTCAATTTCTCGATCAAATCTTCCGTATCGTCTAAGAGCGGGATCGATAGAGTTCGGCCTGTTAGTGGCAGCTAGTACAATCACACCATCCCTTGATTTAGATCCATCCATTAATGTAAGTAATTGACTTACTATCCTTCTTTCTACTTCTCCTTGTGTCTTTTCTCTCTTTGGAGCTAGGGCATCAATCTCATCCATGAAAATAATGGCTGGTTTATTTCTTTCGGCTTCTTCAAAGGCTTTTCTTAAATTATTTTCACTTTCTCCTGCCATTTTTGACATAATTTCTGGACCGTTGATCAAGTAAATAAAAGCACCTGTTTCATTAGCCACGGCCTTAGCGATGAGGGTCTTACCAGTTCCAGGGGGTCCATAAAGTAAAATGCCCTTTGGTGGTTTTACTCCTAATTTATTGTAAAGTGCAGGATGTCGTAAAGGAAGTTCAATTAATTCTTTGATTTGTGCTAATTGTTTTCTACATCCACCAATATCATCGTATCCAACCATATTAAATTCTTCTTCAGCTGCTTCTCTTGAAATAGTCTCATCTGATACAACTTTAGTTTCATTTACAATGTACCCGTGTCTAATATCTGTCCCCTCTTTATTCGTCATTCCTACTACTTTATACTCTACTGATCCTATTCCTGAAGAAATTCTGTATCTGTTTCCCAAACTCAAAGGCATCGTTTTGTCCGTCAAAAAAGGCTCAACGAAAGCAGGAAATAAATCACCCTTGATATTCTCGACTGTATCAGCAATGGGAAGGAAAACCAACTGATCAATTACACCAATAGAAGGACAACTATAAGCTTTTACAATGTCATTAATCCTAATCTTTAAATTTACACGCCCATCTCTGTTAATAGAAATGGTCTTAGGCGGGATCTCGGGGATTTCGACCAAAATAAAAACAACTTCAGAACATTTTTTTCCTTTTAAAGTCACGTAGTCCCCATCAATAAAATTAAGGTCCTCGATAGTCTTTGGGTTTAGACCTATTTCGTATATTTTAAGTCTTTCAACATATTTATCTGTGACCAACAAGCTGTTTGCTGTAGTACTTTCTAAAATTGCAGTACTCAAATCGACATTGTTTTTTGTTTTGCTTGGCATGAGGGCTTAGAATTTTTTTCTTTAAAAAGAGTTTTTGCATAAAAGTGAAACGAACAAAAACTAAATAAAAATGATAACATTAACTTAAAGAATCCGGAATTATCTTGTTTGTTCCATTGATTTTTTCTTAAATCAATTTTTTTGAACAAACAAATTAAATTTTTAGCATAAACAATTTTCTCCTTTTTCCCCTCGAGAAGAAATTTTTCATTTTTTTCCATCCCTAATGGTCCTCCCTCTCATTCTCAATATTTTTGGTTTAGGAATTGTTTTATGCATTTTTCACATTTCTTCCATAGAAATAAAGCGATTTCTCTTCGTTCCTATTGTCTCCCTCTCAACTTTCCTTTGGTTCATCATCTACCGAACAAGAGAAAATGAAGTAATGAATATTCAGCTGAAAATCTACTGCAGAGTATTTAAGTTCTTGATACTTTATATTCTTTTTTATTGTTTAAAACAAATAATGTACATTCCTTACACCACATTATTCAATGTATCAGTTGCTCTGGTTATTGTTCTTGACGTACTTCGAGCTTACATTTTTGAACTTTCCAAGGAGCGTATTCTTAATCGACTAATTACCGGACTCTTTCGGGACATGCTTAGATTTAAAATAATCACAACTTTCCAAGACAAAAAAAATCATCTTCAGAATTTGGTAGGTGCCTTAGAAAAATTTCATTCTTTAGGACCGCCTGTCAAATTAAATGCTGATGAGTTATTTCCTTTGTGGAGTAACAAACCAGTTGAATTTCCCGACTTAGAAACCGCCCTTAACAGCAGTATTGAAGAAAATGAACTGGCTTCTTCTCTAGGGCGGGAGTCAGTAAGAGACACAGTTTCTTACAACAGGGCCATTATTAGACACGGGCACAGTAGTCGCCTTATTAAAGAGGATATAATGAAAGAAATGAGGACTTCAGCAAGATTTGAGGCTGAACTCAATAGCCTTGTACCACCCGAAATCTTCAAATTCCGCCACCACGACCCTCAGGCAATCGAAACTATGCCACCCGACTACCCAGAAGATTTGGCTGATTCCGACGAGAAAACGCCAATGGACGAAGACGAGTTCGAAGATACCGACCTCATTCGTTTTGATGAAAGTCAATTTCAGTGGCTTTACCTTGAGAAATGGAAACAACAAGAGGAAGAAAGACTTCACGGAAAAATCACAGTCGAGTCTCTAAGCCGAATTTTTGGAGAAGTTGATGCTGCTGCTGTTTACGAGGTTTTGTCTTTTAAGAGATCGGAAGATCTGATCCTTTCGATTTTTAAGGAAAACATCCGCCAAATCAACAACGAACAAGAAAATCTTTACAATGCCACGGATTCGAGTATTGCTTTAATCCGCATTATTTATTGGACTTGTATTGGAATAGAAAGTTTGTTTGTCTATACATTAATATCTTCTTATCTCCAAGTACAGCCTTTACTTCTAAAACTTGCTCTTCCCATTTTCATCGTCCCTATTCTTCCGTCCTTGAAGAGCATACTCGAAGCTTTTTTCTTTTTGGTTTTCTCTCACCCGTACGATGCCGGAGATCGTGTCTTTATTGATGGACAAAATTACATTGTCCGAAATATCAGTATGTTTTCTACTACTCTCATACGTTGGGATGGAATGCGATGTTCAATACCTAATAATCAAATTAAAGACAAGGTCTTAATTAATGTTAGGAGATCATACAATCAAAAGTGGAGAATAGAATTTCTCATTGATTCTCGGACTTCTCAGAGAAGAGTTGAGTACCTGAAGACACTTCTAAGGAGGTATTTGGAGTTAGATGGGGCTTATAAATCAGTTCGGATTGATCTTGATAAGGTCGTTGATTCTTCGTATTTACTCCTTGCGATCATCGTGGAACATTCTTCTAATTTTCAAAATGGATTTTTGATGTGGAACACACACTCGAAGTTCATCCGAATTGTGAATAAATCACTGTACATCCTTAACATTAAGGCACTTCCACTTACTAAAAGAGTTTACATAAAAAATGCAAAGCAAAGTTACGAGGAGAGTGAAGAGAATTACGAAGAATTTGAAGATTACTTTATTTCGACCTTTGAGTGAATTATTTCATTTTTCTTGCATGAAAGTTGAATGATTTATTTATGGTGAAAATGCATAAACAAATTGAATTTACTTAAGAATAACGATATTTATTAAATTTATAAATGTAATTATTATAAACGTAATTATTTTTATTTTAGTCCGTGTTATGACCAGCTTCTTCCAAAATCCTTGAAATTTCATGATCTTTTTCTGCGTTTTGTTCGGCCCAGTTGTCTAAAGTCGAACCTTCGACTAACCAAGGCCAACTTTCTTGGCGAAGTTTATTAAAAAATAACTCAACTGTGTCTCCATTTATTAAAAAACCATCACTACCTCTTTCTATAAAGTCGTACATTTCTCCTTCTACTATAACTTCTCCATTGTAAACAATACTCAAATGTTTATTTACTATTTTGTATTTTACAAGTTTTTTCTCGTCTTCTTCATTGATTTTGAAATGCACGTAAATGCTTTCTTGATCTTGAAACCAAGTGTATTTATTGTCCATTGGGGTAAGGTGACTAAAATTGTTAAGAAGAGGTAAAGGGAGAATAATTGTGATGGTTAAGGGGTAATTAAAAATGGAACAATTTATGGAACAAAATTTGTGAGGTAAGGAAAAACATTCTGGTGGATTACAGAGAGAATTTTCATTAACCAATTTAAAGGCAAGATATTTATTTACATAAGAGACATTACTAAGCTACCAATTAATGCTGTAAAACCGACTACATAAAGACTTGCTCCATTCTTTCTACTGCCACTGTTTCCAGAAGATGATGATTTATCCTTTGAGTCTTTCTTATCTTTCTTATCCTTAGAATCTTTCTTGTCTTTGGAGTCTTTTTTGTCTTTGGATTCGCCTTCTTTTGTAGAAGAACCAGATTTTGAAGAGTCCTTACCACCTGCTGCCACTGCTGCTCCTGTTGTTGTTCCTGCTGCACCAGATGAGCCCACTGGCTCTACAATTAAAGCAGTACCGGCTGGTGGGCCTGCCCATTGTCCTCCTTGTGAGACTGCTGCAGGTGCTGCATATGATCCACTACTTTGTGCAGGTGCTGCATATGATCCACTACTTTGTGCAGGTGCCCCATATGATCCACCACTTTGCGCAGGTGCTGCATAAGATCCACTACTTTGCGCAGGTGCTGCATATGATCCACTACTATGAGCAGGTGCTGCATAAGATCCACTACTTTGCGCAGGTGCTGCATATGATCCACTACTATGAGCAGGTGCTGCATATGATCCGCTATTTTGAGCAGGTGCTGCATATGATCCGCTACTTTGTGCAGGTGCCGCATATGATCCACTACTTTGAGCTTGTCCTTGAGTAGTACCAGAACTTGCCACCTCATGAGCAGATGCCTTGTAAGCAACAATTCCACTATTGCCCACTGGAGACGTAGTTCCTGTTTGAACACCACTTGGTGTCTTTACTTCGTATTGTATACAATTATCTGAACCTTTAGCTAACTTTATCTCTGCATTCCTATCGTTTACCTGGAATTGTACCGGGTCTCCATCTACCATTATCACATTAAAAGGCCTACTATTATTACTACAGTACAATTGAGAACCTAGAAAAAACAATATCTTTCTTAACATGTGATTTTCGATTCGAGCCTATTTATTCATGTTATTCTTCTAGAAGTCGTAATAGTTGCCGTATTAGGAAACGATAACAAGAAACAAACAAAATTATGGCTAAACAAATACAAAATGAAAGTGTTGAATTATAATTTAAAAAAAGAAAAAGTTTTTTTGCAAGTTGAATTTGATAATTAATTGATTTTTGATTAATCTTGATAAAATTTATTTGCATGAATGAAAAAAATTATGCGCATAAAATTTTATAAGTTGTTGTGCATGCATATTGTTTCAATAATTATAAATTTTATACAATTGATAACATTATGCGCATAAAAAATTATGAATTTTATTTCTGCATAAACTAACCATCAACAAGTTTAATTCCATTGATAATATTATGCGCATATAAACTCATATATTTCCATTTAAATATCAACAAACTTTATTATGCGCATAAATAATCCTTATTTTATTAAATTCAATAAAAATAGATTTTACCTTTAAATTAAACATATTTTTAATCGCGACACAAATTTAAAACCCAAAAAAATTGCTTATTATATTCCTCTTCTTGATATTTAAAGTAGTAGCATCTTTACAAAAATTGAACCCGAGTCTTAAAGTAGATCCTCCTTGTTTAAAAGTCTTAGCATCTGTCAACTTAAATTCATGTTCACTAAATCCTTCAGGGACATTATGCAAAGGGAATTCTACAAAGCAAATTAATGCATTTTTAGCACTAGAACTCTGATCATAAATTTGAAGTGTAAATACGTCTTTAAGTTTGTTGATTTGCATCACGAATGACTCATTAAAAAGAGGATCTGATGTATTATAAATTGTCTTGGTCCTATAAACTTTGTTATCATTCACTAAGATTTTTATGTATCCATCAACTTTACCTTTTTCACTGCTCCTGATATCCCTAGCATTTTTAATGTAAACTTCTAAGTAACCTTTCTTTAAAGTACTAGGAGGACGATATCCACAATTTTGAATATTGACAACTAAATCTACAGCTAACCCGTGATCATTAAGAAGGACCTTTTCATTTACGTGCCTCTTAGGAATAGAACAAGATCCTAATATACGATTTTCACCTTGATCTCCATTTTTTATAAGAGCCTTTAAATCTTCAGAACCAAGAAGCACAGTAAACACTCCAGAAATAGACTTTTCTCTACTGAAAGATGTGGCTTTTACTACTTCACCATTACTTTGAAATTCAATGAAAACTTCCTCATTAAGTCCATAAAACTGTCCGAATTTAACTTGAACTACCTTCAAAGTGTCTTTAAAAGAAGGATCATTATTGTAATCCTGAAGTTCTTCTCCTTCTATTCGTAAAGTAATAGAAATAGATTCATTTAGAATCAAAGCCGTTTTCTTAGGAGTATCTGTTGTATTAATTAAAATTTCCTCTTCTCCTATAAACAGATCCCCGTTTGGTGTCTCCTTAAATAATTTAAAGAGAAGAGTATCTTCCGGATGAATAGGTACGTAAATACTTTTCTTAATAGGAAGAGAAGAAGTAAAGGGATCCATACTAAAAATATCAGTATTTGTTTCTACTACTCCATAAAAGACACCATTATCGCTTACTGTTTCTATTGTGATCTTTTGAATAGCCACGAATTTAATAATATCTTCATCCATATCAATGAGATCAATATAATCAAGATCGAATTTCAATTCTATACTACCAGTACGAGCATCTTTAAGTTTATACTTAAGACCCCTTCCTTCTTTTACATCATTAAGACCTACTCCTACTCTACCAAGTACTTCATTTGTTTTACTATTCATTACACAAACAGAAGCCACATCTACACTCAGATCCCGACTAAAAAATTCAAATTCTTCATTAAAATTGGGCGAATTTGAATTAAAGACTTTTTTAGATTCGAAAACGTGGAATGTACTTGAAGAAGGAGGTAGAAGTTTATCTAAAGTAGTACCAGATCCAGGATAAATATTAGACACACCACCTTCTTCCGTCTTAAGAACCCCAGAAACAACTAAAGCCGTGGCGCAACTCGTGTTTTGAATATAATCAATTGGTAAGGCACTTATATCTTTGTTAAGAGGACTTGCTATCACAATACAGTAGGTAGAGTAAACCTCTTCTTTATCAGAATTAATACCTAAGACGTCTTCTACTCCTACTACTGTCATTCGAACTACACCCAGACCTCGTATTGCGTCTCTAATTGGTTCCAAAAAATGCGACGCAATGCGAAACGACGCAAAGTGAATCTCGATTTACGTTCAAAACACGGACAAAGTCGGAGATGCGTTTCAATTTTTTTTGACAAAGACAGTAGGAAAAAAATATTAGCAAAAAAATAAGTATTAAATGATGAGATTAATGTAAAAACATGTTTTTAACAGAAACAATAGTACGCATCTTACAAATAAAGGTTTTTTTTGTTAATGCAAGATTATGGCGGCTTTTATCTCGTTTTTTTTTTGTTTATTAACAAATCGTACCGATGAATGGTAAACTGTTTATTTTAAACTAGAATACGTAAAAATATAAGAATAATACATTTTATGTATTTGAATAATATTTAACTTATGTTTAAATCCAAAATGTAAAAAATCGAATAATTCTTATGAATCTTGCTGCAATGAGCATTTTAAGATTTTATGATATACAAGTGTTTAACTTTTCATACATTTAAGGCAATAAAGGTAGCTAATGGTTTTTAGATCAGTGAGAAAAAAATGTGTTTTTTTTATCTTTGAGTTGTAGCTGATAATTGCCAAGTAGTCTAAAAATGAGACAAAAGGCTGTCATATGAGATATATTTTATTTTAAAAGCAAAAAATATGCAGTTAAGTCAAACGATCACAATCAAATTATAGTTTTTTAAAGCCAATTTTAATTAATTTGAGCCGAAGCGACGCATTACGAGGGTACGATGAGACGCAATACGAGGCCTGGTACTAAATTATGAAGCGATTCATTACGAAAAGACGCAAAGTGAGGAGACGCAATACGAGGTCTGGGTGTATAGCACTATTCGTTTTCTTTCTTTGAATCGGGTAGTAAACCATATTAGTATTGACATAAGCATAGGTCTCTTCTTCTCGGATAAGCCTGGATTTAGTAAAGACCGTTCTTCGAGGATTAATTTGCTTTTTTGGTTTTATTTTTAAAATTTTGTTATCAACTTTCACATCTGTTTCATCTTCGTCTTGAATTGGTTCCAAATGGACATTTCTTAAGAACAAATTACCTGTTCTTCTCCTTGAACCCGAAGAGTCTCCCCGAAAAAGTAAGCCTATCCTTTCATCAACATTCTGAACTATCATATAAAAATATTCGTTATAAACCAAATTCATTCCTTCTCTATAGGTCGTATGAAGACGAAGTTTACCATCCACTTCTATTTCTCCTCTTAATCTTTCATCTTCTTCATTTTCTAAATTTAAGATTTGTAAACACACTACTCCGATGTTGTGTCCTTTGGTTTGTGCTATTTCGTCCAGATTTACAGTTATAGAATTTGGATTTACGATAGAAGTCATTAAAACTTTCTTTATAATTCCACCAATCCATTTACTAAGACCAGGTACATCCATGATATCGACAGTCTTAAGTGGAACTAAAGTAAAATCGAATTCAGGAAGTTCCATGAGACACACTTCTACATCTTTAATGAAATTATTTTTAGGAATTAACCTAAGGATTATCCGTAGTCTTCCAGTAAAATACAATTCTTTTACTAAAATCGGTAAATTAATTCCAAGGGCCGTCTTGGTCCCGACTCGAGCTGTAAGAACTATCTTTGAATTCCACTTTTTTCTTTCTCCTAAAAAGTAATCTACTGCATCTTTGGATGTTTCTAAAGGAACAAATCCAATATTTACATCCATTGTGACAGTATCATCTTTTGATGAATGGTAGGTAATTTTATCAACAAAAGGCGCCCTACTCCCCAAAGTGAATTCAGTAAGTTTAAGGTCATTAAGGAAAGGAGGACACACCTTAAGAAGTTCTCTATTGACATTCTGATAAATATCCGAAGATATTTTTGGTTCAGCAACATCCCAAAACTTCTTAATTATGTAATTCATCCATTCTACAGTCTCTCCACTGTATTTAGCCTTTTCTCTTCTGGCGTCGTAGTTGATAAGCGACTTAAGACTATTCGTAAACTTTCTAATTTTTCTTTTGTAAACGAAGTAAATCGTGTACGCGATCATAAAAACGTAAAAGTAAGAGAGATTGAACTTGCCTACGATAAAACCTCCTAGTGCAGCCATAAAAATTATAGAAGGAATCTTGAGATAAAAGAATAAACCAGACTTAGGATCTAAGTCTAAGACATCTTTAAATTCTGTAATACTCTGTTGATAAAACTCGGGATGTGTGTTGGTTCTGACTGGTACATCCAAAGGACCAAGTGGTCTTGATAATTTTCTATCTTCTTCTGTAATTTCTTGTTTCATTGAAAGGGGATTTGAATTTTTATAAAAGGTCAAAGTGAAACTTTTGTTTGAGATTGATAGAAGATGTCTAATAGAAACAAAGTTTCTTTGATTGATTCTACCCGTATTTTTTGTGACTGTTGTTCCATAAAATCACCTTATGATTTTTTTGCATAAAATTTGTCAGTCTGTACTTTTATCTTTTAAAAAATGTTCTAGAACCTTTTTTACGCCAACAAACTCTCAGTGATATTTATGCAAATTAATCTAATTTTTTTATGCCCTATGAATTTCTGTATTCTTAGAATGTTAGAAAGAATTAGATCACATTTTACGAATGAGGTTGTTGGATATTCTAAAATGGAAGGCGGCTATACCAATTACGTATATAAAATTGATTTAGAAGATAGAAGTTTAGTATATAAAGAGTATTACGGAAAAAATGAAAATGAAAAAAATATTTTGAACCTTATTAATATCCCTAAAATTTTAATTAATGAAGAAGATTACCGCATTGAGGAGTATTTGGAGAATACACCTATTGATTATTTATTGGATATGGAAGGAATAGTTGTGTCTATGCGGGAGTTGCATTGTAAAAAATTGCATAAAAACACAGGAGAGGCAGGAATTTTGCATAAAAACTTAGAAGAAGGCAGTAATTTTGAAAATTTATTGGAGAATTTTATGAATCAAGTCGGAAATGAAATAAGTGACGATATTAAAATTAAAATATTCAGGTTATTGGAAGAAAATAAATATGTTTTAGGATTGTGTCATAATGACTTACAACCTAATAACATGCTTAAGACGGATTTAGGAATTGTAATAATTGATTATGAGTTTAGTACGGTAGGAAACATACTTTTTGATATTGCTAATTTGTTTTGTGAAACGCATTTAAATTACGAAGAAAATGTCTATGATTTGTCCCTTGGGTACCAAAAAGAAGACGAAAAAAGGTTCATTGGACTTTATTTTGATGAAAAGGTCGATTTAAAAGAAATTTATAGCAAAGTAGAAAACCTTAAAATCATTAGCCATTTTCTTTGGTTCTTTTGGGCTATTCCTAAAGCGAAAGGAGAAGGAACTCGGGATTTTGATTATGTGAAATATGCAAAAGAAAGGTTAAGAGAAATTGAAAAGACCGGGATTTTAAACAATGAGGAGATAGATAGTTTGCTATCTTTACTTTGAAATAAATTAATAAAAACTTATTTATTGTCTAATAGAGTTTGTTGTGGTCAAAAAAATGCGCATAAAATATTCAAAATGGGGAAAAAAACAACTACGCATAAACTCATGAAGATATATTTTTTTACGGCCACATAAAAAAAATCTAATAATTAACAAAAGCTAGAAACAATATCCTTATTTTTTCATGGGGATCC
>KB908968.1:44533-56210 GCA_000383075.1 Nosema bombycis CQ1 | reverse complement strand
GCCTTTTTATTTCGTCGCATTACTATATAAACCGAATGCCTTGATTTACTTTGATCAATTAAAAATGATAAAAATTAAACGACACAAATAGGGCTATTAACTATATCATTTTTATTTATCATTGATTTATATACAATTTATTTGCTATAAAGAGCTATTTTATATAAATAAACACTTAGACATCCTCAACATCTTGTTGAATTTGTACACGTAATACACTATTTCAATATCATGAATATTCTTTGATTTTAAGACTTCAGATACAACATAGTATGATTTTGTAGATTTATCAATAAAATAATCGATGTTTTCCTGTAAAATATTTTCCTGCTTTTTATCATCAAATCCCTTAATCTGATCTATTTCTGCCGGACCTTGTATTTTTATCTCAAATCCATCAACTATCCTGTAGTCATAATTATCGATAAAAATCGGTGCAAAATAATTCAATAAAGCACAAGATGAACTGGATATTTTTTGCTCGCTATTAATGATGTAAACTAACATATTATGATAATCGCACATAATTTTATCAACACAAATATAGTCATCTAATGTACTGATGTTTGTTCCGAACAGTTTTGAAAAATGCTTATTAACGTACTCATATTCACACAAGCTTTTTACGACCGTTAGTTCAAGGTTTTTTAGTTTATGGCCAATTAATTTATTTACATCACGAAGAATGTACTCTGTATTTTCGAAATTATCTAAATCATATAATTCCTGAGTTAATTTAACTGATTTATAGATTTGATCATATAATTGGTCGATATAAAAATCAATATCATATATACCTCCTATCAAAAGAACGATGTTTCTATTAAGTATTTCATTCTTGACATGTTCAAAACATTTCTCAATTAAAGATACAAAGGTTTGACATGGGGTTGAGGTTTTATAAAGATTGTTTTCTATAGGTCGATTATCAATATGATCATTTATTTTCAAAAAATTAGACATTAAAGTCCTATATTTATAACCAATTGTTATATTATAAACAGGCTTTTCTTCATTCACTTTAATCTTTTGACGAAGACGATTTAAAAATTCTGACACCTTTAAAGTTGTCGTAATGTCATTTGAGATTTTAGAAGACCTAGAATTCAATAACTCCGCATCAGTGTCTTCTACCAAATTAAAATAAGTCAAATTATTGATAAAATCTAAAAGCCCGTCATAGCACTCGGAATGGTTTTTAAAATAATAAAGATCGAAAGTCGCATCATCTTTCAACCTTTCGTTCATGACAGAGATACGTTCAATAAGTTTTAGTGGCTTATTATTTATGATTTCAATAAGCATATTCTTGATATGACACATTCTAATTTCTTCACTATCTTTTTTAAAAATAATATTGTTATCGGTACTCTCTGAGTTCTTCTCTAACAGCTTGTATGTTTTATAACTTCGTATTGTTTCATCATAATTCAAAAGATTTTGATTATCTATTAAAATATTAGTGAAGTAAAAATCAAAATTTAAGAAAAATTTACAACATCCAGGCGAATTCTTAATAGAAATAATGTATTCTGACATTCTTCCTTTCATTATGGCATACCGTAGATTAGTAGATGCTAAAAATGGACAAGAAATTGCAGAATAATTAACACCAAATCGACATCCTATTTTATCCTCGAAAAAAATAGCTATCCTGTACAAGTATCCTTCATCTGTTTTACTTTGTTGTTGATTAACGGGCCAACAGTTGTTTTCTATAAAGTAGATTTTTTCTATTTTAAGCTCATCTCCTTCACATTGTAATTTAAGTATAAAAACGTTTAGCAATATATAATAAATTCATAGGGGTGGTAAGAAATTAATATTTATACTTGAAATGCAAAATAATTAAGACCATTTAAAAAAGTGATTTTTTACTTTAAATTAAATCAATCGAATTTTAACAAAAAAACATTTAATGTTTAAACGTATAAATCGAAAAATTACGAAAAAATCAAATCCCACATCAAAATCAATAAATCTAATTGTGATGGCGCTAAATCCATCAGAGCACAAGACGGTTGTTGTCTCGTATTTATACTTGAAATGTTGTTTTAATTATTTATTTTCTAAAAAATGCAATCATTCTAATCAAAATAAAATTTTGGAATGTTGAAACGATGACAAACTTTAATTTATTTTAAATCTAATAATCAGACTTGTTCATAGTCACGATGTATAAAACTTATCACTTCTAACTAAATTTAAAATCTTTTTTATTGTAAAACAATTGGTATCCTAAAAGATTCGTTTATAATTTTGTCGTAAATTTATACAATAGAAAAAAACAAGTTCTCATTGTGTTTTTTAACGTTAAAACATTATGTAAAAAAATCTAGTAATTGTTGGTGCCGTGGCCAAATCAGGAGACATCCTATCAGTTGTAATATTCTCTTTTAAAAAATATAAAGCTTAATTGATAATTAAATAGTTACGAAATGAAAGAAGAAATTGATTTAAAAATTAAATTCAAAATATTTAAACAATCTTTTGCAAAAAATGATTTCGTATAATTGTAAACGAATTCTTTTAATTCAACTTCAATAACAAAATTTCCTAATGATAATAAATGTTTATTGTTGACGTCGGTCAGAAAAGAACTACAAGATAACCTTTTATTACACTCGTACGCCATCCGTATCATAGCACGCTCCCTTAAATACCTTTAAACGGGAACTAAAACAGTGTTATAGATCATGTTTCAGATCAGTGGCTGCGACTGGTTCATATTTGACAACATATGACCATCGCCGTCCACAACGGTAAACTAGCAAATCTTTTTTGTTTTTAAACTATGGTCTTACAACTTTTTTTTAAGTTTTCAGATTCAAGGTAATAAAAATAGCTATACTAATAGAAATTACTTTTTCTTTGCTACTTCTTCCTTTACTGCTTCTTCCTTGTTTTAAATTACCTTTATTATTGTTCGTTTAATACATTTTTATTATTTGTTTTTAATATTTTTCCCCTTCTCCCTATGGACAAACTTCCTAACAAAGACATTGAAAGAATGATAACTTTCATAAACCACGAAGTAGAAGAAAAATTAAAGGAAATGGAAATCAAAGGCATACAAGAATACAATTCAGAGAAGGCCCGACTTATCAAAGAACACACGGATAAAATAGAAGACCAGTTTATCAATAGGCAAAAAGAAATTGAGAGTAGAAAGTTTAGAACTGAAGGGCAAAATCATCAGCAAAGTACCGAAAAATGTATTTAGATAAGAAGAATGAGGATTTTAAAAGATTTAATTACAAAATTAGAAGATAAATCGAAAGAAGAGAAGATCACAAAAAAATTAATTGAATCTACTTTTGAGAAAGTTAAGTTCAAAGATGAAGGATATTTTGTATTTTGTCAAAAAAAAGATAAGAAAACTGTTAAAGATAAGATTTCTGGGGAGATAAAAGAAATGAATGAAGAAGGACTGGGAGGCATAATTGTGGTATCTAAAGATGGTAAAACAATTGTAGATAACAGTTATGCAACAAGGATTTCTGTGATTAATGATCAATTTATTTCGGATATCAACAAAATATTTTTTAATAAAGTTAGTTTGAAGTAAATTAAGTTAATAAAAAGTGAACATTATTATCCAAGGGCGTGCCTTTAAAACAGGGGCTATCTAGATATTATGGTGCCTCAGTAAATATTTAAATACCGTTTCGGAGTCCCCGTGTATTCCACTCACTGGACACAGGGTAAAGACAGCCCTACCCTCATATAGTTTTTGACAATCAGATGTATCACAGCCAAGATCACCTATAACTGATCTTTAGAGATACCACGGGACCAAATATAATTTATTACAATATTTAAATCTTACCGTTATTTCTATTAATTTTTAGTAAATTTTTTTAAAAAATTTCAAACATCCCTTAATTTTTAATATGAAAATCAAGAAAGAATTTGACATAAAATTACTTGATAGTTCTTTAGACGTTTACAGACTGGGCAACATTAAGGACATTCTTCAAATAACTAATGCCCAATACAAAGAAAAAGGAAAATACGTTGAATTAAATTTAAAATATCCAAAGAATAATATCAGTTTACTCAGAAGTAAAGCGCTCAATACGGACAAAATAACTTTATCTTGTAAAGGTTATACTCCAAATTCAAATTACTTTTACATGTCTTTAGAAGATAATGTTGTGATATTAAGGAAGATAAACACTTTTTATCTTTTTCAAAATAAATTTGATTATTTAGAAGAAAAAACCAGTAAAGAGAAAGAAGGAATTCAATTTAGAAAAATTGAGAGTAGAGAAGAGATCGAACATCGTAAAAAGAATATAAATTATAAGATAAAAACATTAGAAAATGAGGAGTTCAAAAATATGAAGTACGTTGATAAATCAAATGCCGTTATAGATCAACTTAAATTGTTGAAAATTGATAGTAAAAAAGCCGAATCTAACAATCAAAATTTATCAAAAAATATTCTGAATAGCCTTAAGAAAGCCGTGGTTGTAAATGTAAAAGATTTAGAAATTTTATACAAAGATTTAAATTTGATTATTACGGGTTTATCAAAAAACGCATTTTATTTTAACGGCCGATACATTTTGAATAATTCGTTTTATTCTAAGGATTTACAACAAACCAGAACCAAAATTTTAGAGATTTTACACAAAAAAGGTTTTATTTTAATGACTGACATTGATCAAGACACAAATTTAATTTTAGAATTATGTATCAAAGATGAAAAGACCCCGAGATATTATCTTAAAGGATATTACGAAGAAGAAAACAATAATATTTTGAAAAAGGCAGTTCAGGGCGATACTATTGTGTATGATTTTATAAAAGAAAAGTATTTCTGTACGTTAGATGATATTACAAAAAGCTGTCCTTTAGATTCGGAACAAATCAAAAAAATCCTTTTTAACAGCGAAATAATTTCATTAGGAGATAATATTTACACAGTTTT
This sequence comes from Nosema bombycis CQ1, assembly GCA_000383075.1. Taxonomy (NCBI): domain Eukaryota; kingdom Fungi; phylum Microsporidia; family Nosematidae; genus Nosema; species Nosema bombycis. The sequence continues at coordinate 51,274 of KB908968.1, read as the reverse complement.
TGATCCGGAAGATCCTTACAATGAACTTAAGAAAGAAATAATTCGATTAGTACAAAATAAAAAAAGTTATAGGAAAGGAGAAATGAACACGGCTATCTCAAATATCTCGGAAGTGTTAAATGTTGAAAATGAAGTTGTTATTAATCATTTTGAGAAAGTTTTTACCAACAAGAAGGGAAATTGGATTGTTAAAGATTCATTTTTGTAAAAGTGGTTTTAAATTTAATGGGAGTTTGTTGGTTTATTCAAAGCATTTTTAAATAACGTAGCATTTATGTTATCTTTTAGTGTTAGTGATTGTAAGCGACTCCAAATTAAACGGATAAAGCCGTAAAACCTCCTCGCCTTTAATAAGATCTTTTAAATCTCCATTTTTCTTTAAATTAAAGGAGATAAGCGTCTTTTAAAAAAGTAAATGTCTTGTTTTAACATTTTCTTAATTCTTTTTCATTATTAAATTTTTTTGCTATCGTTTACTTATTCAATTTTTGTTGACGTTTCACTATCTACCTTTACCAATCAATTCATTTATCTTTTCTCTAAACATACTCTAATTTTTTTATTAAATTTTTGACCGTTATCAAATTAAATACCCCCCTTTAACACATGGACGAGTTCGACACAAAATACGGAATTTTTGTCAGAATTTTAATGTTAAACGTTTCTAAATCAAAATTAACACGAAGAATGAAAGTCAGAGATGAACTACAAATAGAAAACCAGAGAATGAATAAATTAATTGAATTTACGAGAGATAAAGTCCCTCTCTTGGGGGTTGAACATTATTGGAATTGAAAAAAACCAAATCGTAGATCCTTTAAAAGCTGAAAAATATTATTTAATTAAGAAAGACGAATGTAAAACACAAATTGATTCTTTACCTCTAAAAAGGATGGCCACCGTTTATTCTTTAATGGGAATTGAAGGAGATAGGTGTTCTCTTAAAAGATTAGTTTTTTTGTGCAGTAAAATTAACGTTTTTTCTAAAGACGATATTGAAGGTTTATTCGTTTTTGAAGAAAGAAGGTTATTTGGAGATTTTAAAGGAAGAGGCCGAGTATTTTGTTGTTTTGGGTTGGAGATTTAACGCGGAATATGATGCAAAAGGATTATTGGATTGTATTCAGGGATCTTTGTAAGTAAATGTAAAGAGGTTAAATTTTTGTTTAAAACTTTCGTGGCACTTAGTCTAATACAAAAGCTTATTTACTTAACCTTTCTACTTCACTTTATTTATCATATCAAACATTTTTTACTCATACTCAAATATTTTTTATCATTTACAATTTTTTTAAACCCCCCTTTAATGGTAAATCTTGAAGAAAATTACCCGAAAATAGAATCAGCTCGAGCTTCAATAGCACAAGGACAGTACGAACACGCTCTTGAAATCTATTCAGAAATTTTAGATTCAGTCAATCCAGACGATGAAACTGTCCCTTATCTTTATGTCGAGTATTCTAATGCTCTTATTAAAAACGCCAATGAATTTTTTATGGAAGAAGTTGCTGCCATTGCTGAAAATCGTGGCTTTAGCCTTTTAGATAGGCACAATATTGAGGATGACCTTGAATCCGCCTGGAACCTTCTTGAAATTTCTAAAAGTGCTTTTACAATTCTTAGAGATGACAAACACTTGGCTACAACTCATTTTTTATTAGGAGAAATTTCTCTTTTAAATAATCAATATAAAGAAGCAATCCACGATTACACTGAGTCTATTAATACCTTTTTAAAAATTTATGATGAAGCAGATCTTGAATTATTAGATGTTTACTTGTCCATGGCTAATGCTTATGAGTTTTCAGAAGATTTTGATATGGGAATTTTTTACTATAAAAAAGCAATTGTTGTTTATAAAAGAGTCGAAGAATCTTCTATAGAAGTTTTGGATAAAGAGAATGTAAATGGATTAATAGTAGAACTTCTTAATAGGATTAAAGGATTAGAAAAGAAGAAAGCTTATATTGAAGATGCACGAAAGATACAAACAGAAGATAATTTTGATGATGTTGAAGATGAAATTGTGATTGATATTAACAATTGTAAAAGGAGAATAAATTGAAATGTAAGAGAATTGTGTTTATTTATGTCGTGGTGTGATGTTTTAAGATGAGTCAAGGGAGTAATAAAGGATGTTTTTTAGGTAAGTGAATCAAGTTTAGTTAGAATTAATGATTAGCATGATTAAATAGGCAACTTAAATTGTTTCTACTTCATTTTTAAAATTAAATTAAGCTTTTTATGCGCATAACATCTACTTTAATTTTTTTGTTTTATGTAAACAACAAAACCTGTCCCCTTCTTACCCCATGACCCGAAGATATTTCGATTTTGAGACAATTCCTTTTTATTACGAAATGACCAGTCTTTGTATTTGGGCCATAGTCCACTACCCTATCTTTTATATTATTTTTTTACTTATAATTTCTTCTGTTGAACTTACGGCGCGATATTTTACAAGGAAATATCCTTTTTAATAAACACAAAGACTAATGAAGATTTAAAATAGAGCACAGTTTTTTTCTAAATAAATATCCTCTTTATCCCAAGCCTTTGCTTTATTCCCTTATCATCTCCTCTTTATCACTTTTTATTTATCTCACGCTTTTGTTTTATTTTTTGACTCACCTTTATCAAATTTTCTAATAAACTTTTACTTTTTTTAAGCCTAAAAATGTTGAAGAATGAATTTTATCCCGAATTTAAAAGTAAATACCAGAAGAAAACACGTAAATCTAAAGTTGATACTCGTCTCCAAGATATAAATAGAGTTTTATTAAGACTCTCTATTACTTTAATTCATTTTGTATTCTTTAAAATCGTAGAACAAGGTGACATAGACAACATTTTTACTAAAATGAGAAATACATTAATTTTATTATTATCTTATGACATGTACGTACTAAGAGCAGGTACTAAGAAGTATTATAAAGTATCTGGTCTAATATTCTTCCTTTGTTTCTTATTAATTCCTATAATCCATACACTAACAAAAGAAATTTGCTATGATTCTATTTATTTTTATCACTTTGCTGCACAAATCATTTTCATTCTTAATTCAGTTTATTACTTTATATTAATGGACTACAAACCAACGAAACAATACACTGAAAAAGATATTTTAAAATTAGAAGAAAGTATTAATATTTCTAATAAAAATACTCCGAGTATGAATTACGGGTATTCTTCTATGATAATAGGAGTAATACTCCTCTCTTCTCGATTCCAAAACATTTCTTCTGTCTTCTGTTTTTTATCGATTTCTATAATTTTTTTTATTTGTATTCCTCGAATACAAGAAAATATGGAGATACACAAAAGCGTAGGGAAGACCTTCTTGTTCTTAACTTTCATTTTTTATCTTCTTTGCAAAACGAATAGACTTTTATCACTCGTATTTTTAGGATTTACAGGATTTTTCTATTTGTTTTATACTATTATGATGAATTGTGAATAATAATAAAAATTTGAGTATAAAATTTTTAATGAAATAAGGTTTTTAAATTAACGGTTTATCAATTAAAAAAAGGGCGTTTTATTGAGCACGCGTATGCAATAATATTTAGAACTTAAAATAAAATCATTAACTTTAAAGTTTTAAATACGCTTTGATCACAGTGCAATTCCTATATATTTCTAGAGACGATGCTATTAAATAATTATGGACGTCGGCGGTGTTTGGTTCGGTGTGAACAGACTAAGTGCACGCCACAAACCTTAAGTTGCTTACTATTAGCCGTAAGCGGATATATCTATAAGCCATAATGAACTGCTGACGTACGATGGCATCAGCAACAGGTATAAATAGTGAGACCCCTTGGAGTGGATGGAGGGACTGGCGGTTACTCAGGGATTGGGCTGCATAGATGGCAATGCTTTTACATAACATCAACACTTTTATAAATATTAACAACACCTTTAAAAACAACAACAAACTCAATATAAATAAACCATTTTAATCTAAACTTCTTTAACAATCTGAACTACATCACAATCAGCAAGTACATGATCCTTTCCTACTTTTTGTGGATTGTGTTTAACTGAAGATCCCCAAACTAAAGCGTATTTAAATTTAGAAATAATTGCTCTGTGTATCGCATTACAAAAATCTTCAACTCTCCTCTTTTTCGTTCTAAGAATAACTGGTTCTTCATAATCAATTGGTTGTCCTTTGGGCTTAGGGTAAACCCGAATAAGATCTAAATAATCCCATGATTTTGCTAAAAATGAATCAAAATTCCATCCGAAATTAGCACAAATAGGTACAGCGTGTGGTATTCGATAAATTATATCTAATTCTTCTATACTAATACAATCAATTTTGTTTAAAGTGTAAATACAAGGAATATATTTTCTATTATCTTCAATAACATCTATTAAATCATCAATAGTACAGGGTTCACTAGTAATTACTTCTACATTGGACATTCTAAATTCTGCTAAAACTGATTTAACTGTAGTATAATCTAAATGATCTCCAATTAACATAAGACCTCCTTTATCTTTTTTTGTTATTTTTATCTTTGGTGGTGTTTTATTGAGTCTAATACCAAAGGATTCTAATTCTCTTTCAATTACTTTTTTATGAGTCAAAGGTTTTAAAACATCTAAACAAATTACTAAAAGGGAACAAGTCCTGGCTACTCCTAGAACTTGTCTACCTCTTCCTTTACCATCTTTAGCACCTTCAATAATTCCTGGTAAATCCAAAATTTGTATTTTTGCTCCATTATAACGAATAATTCCAGGAATGGCAGTTAATGTTGTGAATTCGTATGCAGCTACTTCACTATGAGTACCAGTAAGTTTAGACATAAGAGTACTCTTCCCTACACTAGGAAATCCTATAAATCCTATTCTTGCTATACCAGTTTTAGATACATCAAAACCAGCTTCACCACCACCTCCACCGCTTTTGGATTGTGTCATTAAATCTCGTCTTAATTTAGCAATTTTTGCTTTTAAAATTCCAATGTGATTGTTTGTTGCTTTGTTCTTCTGAGTTTTTGCTATTTCATTTTCAATTTCTTTGATTTTTTCAAGTGTGTTCATTGAATGAAGGGTCGTTAGAATCTCATTTTGAATTAAAGATTTTAAAACCAATTTTGTAATTTATTTTCTTAAAAAAACACTAATGATCTTTATCTCATCTCTTACATTTGTATCTATAAAAAGTAAATCAAAACAAATCCCAAATGAAAATTATTGAAGAAAAACTAAAAAGTTTTTTTGAAAAGAATGGAAATAAAATAACTCATGGTGAGTTTACTGTTTGTATGGGTAATGAAGGTTGTGATTTAGATTCTTTTATAAGTTCATTAATTGTCTCTTATGCTGAAAATATTGTACACGTTGTTCCTATGAAAAAAGACGTTTTTATGACTAAAGGTGAGCTAATGTATGTTTGTAAAATGTTTGGAATAGACCCAGAAGATTTAATTTATTTAGAAAGACCCAGTGGTAATTTCACTCCTGCTGCTAGAGTAATAGGAACTCATCTTTTGTATCGCGATCAGATACAACCAATTCATGAAAAACATATGAAATTACTTCTTACAGACCATAATGAACCACTTGAAGAACTGTCTCAATTTGAAATTGAAATGGTAATCGATCATCATAGACTTACTAATAATATCAATACTGCTAAAAGAATTTACATTGATATAGATGTTGGTTCCTCTACTACTTTAATCTCTAAATATTTAGGAAGTGATTTAACTCGTAAAGTACATTGTTTTACAGAAGTCACTAAAATCAAAAAAGAAAAGAAAAGAGACTACTTGTGTTCTCAACTAGCTCATCTTTTGATGATTCCAATTCTAATTGACACTAATTTCTTAAGGAAAAGAACTAGTTTGTTTGATTATAATGAATACAAGAAACTAAAGAGGATTTCTGGTTTGGATAAAAAAGAATTAAAACGTGAGTACAACGAAATAAAGAAAGCCATGAAAAATGATGATCAATTTGAAACCAATCTTATTCTACAAAAGGATTATAAAAGGTATACTCATAAAGGCTATACCTTTGGTGGTTCTAGTATAAAATATAAATTTATGAATTGGGTTGATAGAGAAGCTGATAAGATTGTTGGTTTGGATAAAAATAAACAAGGAATGGCTTTATATCTGGAATTACAGGCTTTTAAAAGTGAACAAGCCTTGGATTTTTACTTTGTATCAACTAAACTGAAAGGTGTACGAAATACTATAATCTTGGATTTTCCATTTATAAAAGAACTGATTGATGAACTAAAAATGAAGAAAACTGAATACAAAGGCCTCTTTTACTACGTCTTAGACGCGAAAATAACCAGGAAAATTTTGGTGCCTAAAATTCATGGAAATTATTGAGAAACACCATAAAATTGAAAAGCACTATAAAAAGTAAATAAAAATGATCTTTAATTAGTTAATATGAAAAAATAGTGTTCTAATTTTATGAATATTCATTAATTTAGGTTTTAAAAACGTCTTAGTTGCTTTTATTTTCATTTTAAAAGGCATCCTAAGACTTTGTCAGTATATAAATGCTCATTAACTCCTTTATTAAGCATCGTTGGTTTAGTGGTATAATTATCGGTTGCCATCCGATAGACGTGGGTTCGATTCCCGCACGATGCATTTTTTTTTAAATCAAAACATGTTGTAAAGTTAAATTTCAAACGTCTATAAATCAAACAAGTATAAGAGTGATCTACCCTAAGTGCATCAAATATGGGTTTTAAAGTGATTT
>KB908968.1:15156-30343 GCA_000383075.1 Nosema bombycis CQ1 | reverse complement strand
TAAGAAATTTTACTTAAAAACTGCTTTTATAATATCTTAAACATTTTCTATTTGTCTCAGCGGGTTATTTAACACTAGTTTAGAGAAAAAAAAATTACTGCAAGTAAAAGCAAAGCTCAAGTGAATCTTTTAGAAATAAGAACAGTCCGTGAAAAGAGTACTGAAATTTAATAAGAAGCTTTTTAGAGGTAAGTCATCTCTAAGTTTATTCCAAAAAAATCGAAAAAAAATAAATTAATTTTTTCAGGTAAAAAATAAAAACATGTTGTATTTTATGAAGGGAAAAGACAAATTAATATCCAAATCTTTGATAAAAGAAGACTTTTAACAGATTTAAACGCATAAGAGTTTGTTTATTCTCGTATGCTCATGAGTAGCCCACCATTATTGCACATGAGTTTCTTTAATTTAAAAAAAAATAAATTAGTCATAAATCATGAAAGTGTATAGAATATAAACACTCAAAACAAGAATTTTGGTTGTTTATGGCCATATTTCATTGAGCAGAATTCTTTAAATTTTATTTTTTAATAGGATAAGGCTAGAGATCATTTATCAACATCAACAAAAAATTGATTTTCATGCTATAATATTGAATGAATAATCTTAAATACTATAAAAACACATTCAAAGTCATTTTTAAATATATTTAGACTGCTTTTCAGAAAGAATTATGGTGATGTAAAGGTATTAATAGCTTAATTAATTAAAAAAATAAATTGTTTAAAACTGAAAAGAAATAAGCTTAAAAAGTAGTCGAAAAGAAATCAAATTCAAGGAAACAAGAATTCAAAAAGGTATCGATTATAATTGGGCCTCATTAAAATATGCAAAGTCTTTAAATCCAAAATTGCTCTACCTTTTGCACCACCTTTTTTGATCAAAATTTGAAAAATTGAAAAGACAGTAGGTTTTACAAAATATTAAACAAAATAAATATTATAAATATGTCAGTAATGATTTTATACTTTTTTAAAGGTGTTTTATACTTTTTTTAAGCATCAAAACAGTAACGTATTTCAAAAAAGGGGGGTGTCATAAGATTTTGCACCGGACTGTATTAAATATAACAAGTGTTGTGTTATAAAAGGGCTGTGTAAGTTGTACTTTAAAAACTTTGACCACATTATAATAGACGGGCTGTGCTATCCTCACAAAATGACTTTAAATGACCTAAAAAGTTTTTTTCAAAAAATCATAAAAAATTGTTTTAATCAGAAATTAAATCAATTATTTTTAATTTACTCAAACGAGATTAAAATTTATTGGATACTTTAAAGGAGTATTTAAAACAAATTTTAAAGCAAACAAAGAATTTGTAAATGATCAAAGATCTATACAAATATATTATTCATAAAAAAACACAAATACAGCTAATTTTTCTATATCTCAGTTTAAACTGTTCTAAATTCTGTATTAAATTAACTTCATTTAAGTAATTTTTAATAAATCTACCCCATGAAGATACGTAATATTTTAATATTGATAACGAAATTTATGACAGTCAAGAATTATATTATGAGAAATACAAAGAATAATTCATCATTCAATAAAATAAAATCAGTAAATGCAATGTGTTTGTGTGATCTAAACGTTGTCTTGGGTCCACAAGAAATGAAAACTGTGGAAACATCAAATACATCAGAAAATAATTTTTTAAACATATCAAAAACATCAACAACCAAAACTTACATGTGTTATGATCATGACAATCAAACTTGTGCCAATTATCTAAAAAACGTATTAAATAGCGTTTTTAAAAATAAGATTAAGCCAAACAGTGGTGCCAAACCGTTTTTCTCTGTGCAAGAAAGTGTCAAAATATATGAATGTTCAAATTTCTCGATTCTTTTTTTCCCGTTCCAAAGCTCTCAAAAAAAATTGACACGATTATTAATTTACGTTATATTAAAAAATGAAAAATGGAATTTAAACGATTTATGGAAACATTTAAACTCTTTAGGTGTTTTAAATTTTCTAGATTTCTATAAAATAAGTAGGAATAAATTTATAGATCTATCAATTCCAATTCCTAACGTGATTTCTTTGGTCAATAAATCCGAAATGAAAAATAGTAACGCCAAAAAAGGCATAGTTAATCTTTGGGATAATTTAAAAAAAGAAAGTGATCTATACAAGCTTAAAAAGAAATTATATGAACATTTTCGTAAACCCGAAAAGGTTTTAAGAGTATCAAGTCCCTACATGGCTTTTATTTGTAATGAAAGTGATGGCAAAATACGGATTTTATTCATGGATGATAATAAATGAATATTAGTTTATGTTATTTTTTGTATATAATTTATTATATCAGCAATGTAAATAATTGAGTTGTTAAATTGATGAAATAAACATAAGCTGACTCAGCTTGTGTCGAAAGATATCTTTGGTTTGTTATAAAATTGGTTTTAATATAATTTTAGAACTTAAAATATATTTTATTTATCAGTTTCTTACATAAAAACGCACCGTTAATTTTATGAATTAAAATCATGACGTGTAGCACACAATTAATCACAAATATATACTAAATATGTAAACTAATCCACTTTATTCTTGTTTTTACGTTTTAGTTTCTCTCGGCCTTTTAATCAAGTAATTTTATCTGTTTTAATTTATCTTTTCATCAGATCACAAATCAAATCTGGTTTTATTTAACGTGATCTGGCAAACAGTTTTATTTTTTCAATAAAAATGTTCAAGATAAACTTAAATTAAACATAACAATCAAATCGAACCTTTTTCCATAAACCTTCTTTTTTCACATAAACTTCGTCACACACGAATTTAATCATAAAATTACCACCTTCCTTGATTTAAATTTCATATTTTTTTTTAATTTACCCTAATGAAGATAGCCAATTTTTTTATATTGACCAGATTAATTACAACTACCCGAAATAGAAGCGAGAATTTAAAACTTATTAATTCCTTTTTAGAAAACAAGAGTTCCGTCAATGCAATGTGTTTCTGTGATATAAATTCTCTCAGTGATTTACAAAGCACACCAGAAAATATTTACTCGTCAAGAGGCTCAATTTGTTATGATCACGACAACCAAAAGTGTCTTTCCTATTTAAAAAATGTTTTGAACATTGTTTTTAATAAAAAAATAATTAAAAATTGCGAAGGATCCGAGTCTTTGTATTCAAAAAAGAAAAAGATTTATATTTTTGAAGGTGATAAATTCTCAATACTTTTCTTTCCTTTCAAAGTTTCTCAGAAAAGATACTCACGATTGTTAATTTTTGTCGTTTTAAAAGATAAAAATTGGAATTTACATGATTTATGGAAATATTTTTGCGATACAAACAGCACGAACTTAATTCAATTTTACCATCAAAGTGATTTAATGTACGTGGATGTGAATATTCCAATTCCAAATTTAATTAATTTAACCAATAAATTTGAAATTACAAAAGATGAACCTTTAATCAGTGAATTAAATCTCCAAGACGAATTGATAACTGAAAACGAAAACTTTTGGTTTATTTGGAAGAAGAGATTGAGTAATTTCTTTAAGCCTGCCCAGCTAAGTTTAAAGGTTTACAATCCGTATATAGTTTTTGTTTGTAATGAAAGCGATGGTAAAATTTTGATAATGTTTAAAGGTTACAATAAATTTTAATTAAAAAGAATTATAATTATTTTTGTTGACAAACGGGGATTTTGTTAAAACAAGTGTGTTTATGAATAGAGGTTCCTTGATTTTAATTTAAAAAGACAAAGCTGAAAGTCTCATGAGTCCAAAAGACGCTTTCTAAAATTTCTTTGGAATTCAAAAGAAAGGTGTTATTTAAGGTAAATATGGAAATTACTTGTTAAATTTGATTATAAGACTTCGAAGTCTCATTAACATTAATACACCTTTAAAGGAAAACATTAGATGTTGTACACAAGACCTTTAAATTGAACACGTTTCAAAAGGGCGTGCCTTTTTATAGGGTTTAACCATTCGAGTCATAACATAACCAACTGATATGAGTCCCACCCTAAGCTTTATTTATTTTTTTAATACATTTTTTTAACTTAAATATTTTTAATTAAACAATCCCAAGAGCAGTGAATATAAAATCAAACATTTATCCCATGACTCAATACCATTGTGATGCGCAGTTGTTACTTCACCATCTTTACTTGGACTTTCTTTATTCTTATCAGCTTCATCTTTAACATCTTCTTTAGCCTTTTTAAGTTCCTTGAGATCCTCAAAAACCTTCTCAAATTCAATTTTAGTAAAAGTTTTATTGGTTAAGTCTCTCACTTTCAATTTGTTCTCAGAATCCAATGGTATCTCCTCTTCTTTAATTATTTTCTTTTTAGAATCATATCCAATCACATTAATTTTCTTATCAACAGTATTAATTGATGTTTTTATAGTAAAATCTTCTTCTTTAACTTCATGGAGATTAGTATTTAATCCTAAAAATTCATAAGCAGGTACTACCACGTACTGCGCTTCTTCCAACAATTGGATAACATGAGGCAGTAATTTAACAGAAGTTGAGTATCTATCTCTAAAAGAAATAGAAGTAGGAGAACCACAAAGACTTTGGAGTTCAGGTGCTATGAACGGGTATACGTCTGCTTTTTGATCGTCTTCTGAATCGATAGTAGGTGTTGTTAAGACGTACCCCATACTTTTAAAATAATTGCCAACCAAGTTGTGTTCTCCACGTAAAACACGAACAAGAACAGGTTTGTACCCTGTTTTCGAAATAAAAGCCTCCGTGTACTTCCTTATAACTTCTTCTTGGTTGCTTTCTATTGACTCTGTCACTGACATTCCAACTTCGAAATTATAAGAAATGATTTTATCGACTTTTTCTTTAGTAAATGAAGCAAGAGTAGGATCCAAGTGAAATACTATCGGTATTTGGTAGTCAACTGCTATGCTAAGAAGTGTCTCGAAGTTCTTGGATGGACCTTCATCAAAAGAAATCATTGCTGTTCTCTGATTGACGCCTTGGATAGGAGAAGTTGATAGAGCAAAAAGAAGGTGATACAAGATTTGGATCTGACACAAAAACATGGGGACGGGATTTTATTCGAATTTATCTTACTTAAACCTTAATTAACTACTACCTTAAACTTTAAAATTATTAATTTTGATTATTTTTTTAGAAAGTTCGTTTTTAAACATTCAAAAGCTTATTTAAACACATTTTATAACCTTTATTTTTAATATTAAATCTTTTATTTAATTCCACACATTCTCACTCACTTTATTTCTAGAAATTAAATTAACATCTGTCCATCCACTTACAATTTTAATAATTTCATGGTCATTTCCTTCGACACTCACAACTTTTTTTAGGATTTCTTTTGCATAAACTGTATCAAAGTCGAAATATCGCATAATCAAATCGAAAGATTCGTTTTTTAAGAAAAAGTCAGATGATAAGAAGAGACAAGAGAGGAACGGACCTTCTAAATTTTCAATTCCTATCAATTCTTGGATACCGGGAGAGATGTACAAGGAATCTCCAGCAGAAGAGTGAACTAAATTTTTTCTTAAGAAATGGCCCGTGTACATTTCAATGGCGTCATTTCGTGGGTCTTTGGTTTTGATTTTCAGGAAATTGTTTATGCTCAAATTTAATGCGAAAGATTTAGAAAATGCACATTTTTGCATGAAAAAAGAAAAGGAAGAATCTGAAGTTGATCGTAAGAAAGAAGGCAGAGCATCAGAAACAAAGGGAAGTACTTTAGAATAAACTTTAAGACGAAGCTTACTATTGATTTTAGGAAGACTCCAATCCTTTTTAAGGCTTTTAAAGAAATCAGCAAGTAAAACACGCTTTGTCTTATTTTTGTTAATCCTCTCGGGTTTAAGCAGGCGGATGATGTTGTTTTCTATAAACTTACTTGGCGAATTTTCATCTTTTGGTTTCGTTTGGCACATTTTCTCGTATTCTCTGACGTACTCCACGAGATGGTCGTGAGAATGTCTGTCCGTGATCTCCTCAAAAGATAAAGCGTTTACATCAAAGACATCAGCGTGAAGACCTGGACCAATCTCTTGAGTGGAAACCAAATGAAGAAAAGCATCACGACTTCTGAGATGATAGCAATTATTAATTTCTAAGGCTAGTACGTGATAGAGAAGGGGCAAGCTAGTACTTTCTTTGTTTAAATTGATTTCGTACTTGTAATATCTCCCGTCACTGCCAATAAGAAAAACTTCTTTTTTATTTTTTTCTTTTCTTAAAACGCGATAAGAATCAAAAGATTCGACACAAACGACATTAGAGTAATCTTTTTGAATTTTAGAAAAAGAACCAAAGAGGGGGAGACGCTTTTCTGTTAAAATTTTGTTTACAATGTCCAATTTTTCATTGTTAATCAAAAGACCTGGTGTTTTAAGTTTATTTTTAAGGTTTTTTCGAATGGCGTCTAAATGACGAACTACGTCGGTTAGAGAAAGGGAATCTTTATGTCTTAGATCTAAATTATAATGATAAGATTCAGAAAGCTCAATAAGTCGGTCTAAATAAGGCACAGTGTTAATATCAGTGATAGAATCCACAATATGATTTATAAATGCAGTAAGAATTTCAATCATTTCGACTTCCTTTTGAGCTGGTTCGTCCAAACTGAAAACATCTCTTAAGCCACTTAAAATGCTTTTTAGGAATTTAAAGTCTTGTGGATTGTTATGAGGAGAAGAGATGGGGCGTGTGATGTCTTTGTTTTCATTATCTTCAGTTTCTTTATTATTGTCCAAATTACCAACCTTATTATCAGTACTGTTAATTTTATTATCAATACCACCAACCTTATTATCAAAACCATCACCTTTTTTATCACTAATCTTAACAATCTTTTTATTATTAAACTCATTCAAAACTACGGCCTCCGGAAACTTCTTCATCAACTCATCGAAGATCAAACGCAAATATAAAGCGTTCTTTTGAATTTTTTTCATTCGAGGAATAAAAGCTACGAAATATGCCACGTTCACAGACTTCACAAGGCTTTTAAAAAGTGACAAATTGTAATTAACCGAGTGGTTTTCCAGGAGAAGTAAAAGAGACATTACCAGGTGCTTCGAGTAAGGACTGTCGGATATGCTCAAACCTTGTAGACAAGAAGACACGACTTCGTCTTGAATATCTGCGTAATCAAAGTGTTTAAGAAGGAGATTCGTATAGTAAAAATGATTTTCAGGAGATGAAAAGAACTGAATGGCTTGAAAGTAAAGTTTTTTGGTTTCCTCTACGTCTTTGATTCTTTCGGAAAACATACCTCTCATTCGAAAAATGTTTGATGATTGTTCATCTGAAAAATGTACAATATTCGTTGAATTAGCCAAGTCAAGACCGAGTTTATTTTCGTTCATATCGTAAAAGCACATCAATTCATAAACAACTTTTCTGTAGGCATCCAAGATTTTTATACTCGGAAGTTCGAAAACTTCTTTTAAAAGGAACAAGGCGTTATCGTAGTAACCTTTTTTATAAGCAGCCAAAGCTAAGAAATTAGCATTTCTTCCAAGTTCATTGTTTCCTTTGATGTACATTGTCTTACGAAGTTTAGAAATAGCTTCAGAATATTCTTTGGTCTTGTTTACGCCTGTGCTTATGTTGGTCTTTCGAGGATCGCCTTCATCTACTTCATTTTCGTTTAAAAGTGTTCCTTCGTTCGAATATCCTTCAATTCGCCTAAAAAAGTGGCGTCTCCAAGTACTAAACATCGAAAGCACTTCATAAGGTCCTTCAATAAGAGGCTCTCTATCTTCCCAGGCGTACGATAGTCCATTAATTCTTTCTTCGGCCTCTGCTCCAAAAGTAAAAAGAGAAGTAGTGTCATGCATCTCAAGAACGATTTGAATTAAATTTGAATAATAAAAATTGAATTCCTTAGTTCGAGGACCAGAAGCCATTTTTTTGATAATTTGAACTATAAGATCCACGAAATTTTCAGAAGAAGGTGCTTGGTAAATACTATAAAATAACTCGTAAAAGGCTTTTTTGATTCCCTTGCTCATAAGTCCAACAACGCTTTGAAAAGTTTCTCTTTCATTTGATAAATTAAAATTTGATAAAAAGAAAAGTGAGTCTGCAGCCAAAGAATCAAAAATTGGTTTTAGACTCGGAATCAAAGTATGATCATTACCTTTCTTATTCCCTTTTAGATTATTTCCGATATTATAAAGTACGTCCCATTGTTGTAATTCTTTGGTACACTCAACCCATTCCTTGCAAATATTTTCGTACTCATCTTCGTAAAAAGAAACTTTTGATCCAACACACTCATTTTGTAAATTTTCATAAATCTTTTGTGCTTCTTTAAACTTCCCGAATTGTTGAAAGACCGAGGCCTGCATGACTTCAGGAAATTTGGCTGTGGCTCTAAGACACCCATAAACATAATCTTTAATACCTGTCTCCCTGTACATCGAAAGATTGCATTTCGTTTCGTTTAAAATTTCAAAAAATGATAGGTGACCTGCCTTGATCTTCGAGTAGTCAACATTATCTGGACATCCAGTAGCTTTGAGCAAAACATAAGTAAGAGAATCATTTACAAAAGGAGACATTTCGATGATCAACGGAGTTATCAAATTCGAGGTTAATTGATTTTTACTACTACGCCCAAATTTTGAAACAGTTTTGTGAAGAAGTAGCAAAGACGAGTCAGGCGAAATAAATAGGAAATTTTCTAGAGATGAAGAAATCGAGTCGTAGTTTAAAGCTGACGATCCGTCAAACATTCGTATTTCTGAAGGATCATAACACCCAAGCAATAAAACAGTAAAAATGAAAGGAATTTGATTTTTGTTACACCCGGACCAGTCAAATTCAAGTAAACCCACGAGTCTTCCCTGTGGATCTCCTGGTAGAATCTCGTCCAAAAATTGAACAAACTTAGTTCGAATCCCCGGAGAAGGGTGAGTACATCCCCTGTAAAGAAGTTCGTTAAGACTGGACAAAGATCCGGGTTGTGCAAGACGGTACTTCAGGAAAAAACTTAGAGCCAAATTGAAAAAATCTTCTTCCTGGAAAATCGACGTAAATTTTTGGTTTAAAAGTGCAAAGAGGGCGATTTTAAAAGGTACTGGTGTTTTGATATCAAGTAAAAGATCAAATAGAACCTGATTAATCAATGAGTTACATTGAGACTTTTCTTTGTTCATGCATCCACAAACGAAGTCCACGAAATACGGAGTAGTAGGCGAGAGATAAATCGAATAATCACAAAATAATTGAAAAATCGTGGCGTAAGTTTGACCCGCTTCTTGAACAAGACCTTTGATAGTCGGAAGACATTGTTTCCAATTTATTGAATTTTTTTCTTTGGCTACTCGGAGGATGTTCAAAATGGTGGTCTTGTGCATTTCTTTATGTAAAATTAGATCTCCTGGAATTATCGTAGTGTACAAATAAGAGACTGTTGTTTCATTAAGAGGATACTTATACCATTCCTTTTTTATAATTTCGAATAAAAACTGAATCACTTCTTGAGGTCCACCCGATTTTATAACGTGTTCCATGTACGAGACAACATGAGCAAGTTCTAAAGACCCATCAACACGGTTTTCTCCATAGAAATAAACATTCATAAATTCTGGTGATAAAACCAAATCATATTTCAAAATAAACTGAATCATATCGCTTTTCTTAGAATAAAAATAATTTAAGACCAGGAGATTGTAAAGATTTCCAAGAGAAGAACTGGGTCCATAAAACGAATACAAAGCATCAAAAAGTAAAGTTCCTATTTTTTGGTGAAATTGAATAAAAGTATTGAGAAGCCTGTAAACTACCCCACACAATACACGAGCTATATTTTTTGTTATTAAAGAAGGTGTTTTAGCTAATAATGGATAAAGGATGTGGATATTTGTTTTGTATTGGATTTCTGATTTAATATAAGAAAGAATAATTGGTTCAAAACTATCTTTATCTTGATTGATATCAACAACTTTACGAAGTGAATAAAGTGTATACTTCCTTTCTTCATACGATAAACCAAGAAGTGCTTCAAAATATTCAGGCAAAGGTTCAAAAGTACACAAATAGTAAAGTAAATAACTTCTAATATTTCCATTCCCGAGATTCGATTTACAATATTCGATCATCCTAGGAGAGTAAAATTTACAATCCACAAACATTTCTACGAGCATCCACGATTGATCTCCATAAAATCGAATTAAATTTTCAAAGGCCTTGATGTCCGCCTTACTCACACTCTTCAGTAAACAACCAAGTAAACTCTTAGAAGAAATTCCTTTAAACATTTTAACATTACAAGCACCACCAAGTTTAAGAAGAGGATCCGTTTTAAAAAGAAGAGTAAGATCATTTTCAGTAAATCGATTTATGGCAAATCTTAAAAAATCTTTGATGTCTTTTGTTGGTTTATTTTGGAGTTTACATTCCCCGTAAGCCCGAATAGCCGCCTTAATTTGAAGGGGTGTAACCTCGAACTCTACTAATCTAAGGAATTTCAAAAAGAAAGAAATTGGATTTAAAGAAAGTGGTAAGGATTCATCTACGTGAACTGAATTTATAATGTACTGGTTGTTATTAACATAATTTTTAAAAGCAATTGAATTCTCAAAAATATTTTCTACGAGTTTAAACATCGATTCATCAACAACTTCCCGTACAAGAAGAGGAAAACATAAATTTGAATAATTTTCAACGTATTCCAACATCGCTTTAGAAATCCCAGTTGTGTAATTCCTAGAAGCCTCATGAAGCCAAGGATAAGCCACCCGGAGACACTACGATGAAGATGAGTCTGATCAGGATACAATAAACTTAATTCAAAAGTTTTGGCCAAAATACTCGTCTCTGGATTTTCAGCCAAAAGAAGTCCCTCGACTGGTGTACGACATTCCTCAAAAACTTTTAAAATGAAATTGTACAATTTTTCATCTTCTTTCATTTTGATCACCGTAGAAAATCGTAATCATTTTTTCCACAACCTGAACAGAGAGTGTACTATTAAAACATTCCTCGTATTTCTCAAGTAAAAGTTCAGTAATAATAGATTTGTTAGTCATAAGAAGCATTTTTAAAGGAGCAATAAGACCAAAAGGAAGATTATGAAAAGCAATATCAAAAGGAACAGTAGCAATTTCTTTTTCTTTAGTAAAAGCCAAATGCATATAAATAATTTCATTACTAAGATAGTAATAGAGTCTTTCATCTTCATTTACATCCAGAGGAAGATTTAAAGAATGATCAAACATATCATAAAATTCAGAATTATCTTTAGGAAGTTCATAAAATAAAAATCGAATAAGATCACCTCTTTTCATTAAATTTCTTTCCCAGCCACGGAATTTGTCCGAAGATTTAATTGCCAAATTAGTAAGAAAATTTTCCTGAGATGCACTAAAAATCAAGAAATTACAAGAGAACATGTAGTAAAAATAAGTTTTGACTAAAACAATTGTTTCTTTTTCAGAAAAGAGACGAGTATTTTTTACAAAAAAAATAAAAAGAGCGACCTTCGTATAAAAAACATCAACATCCCGAAGATCATTCGAAGTATAAAAAAAGCCACGAATTTTCTCCATAAAAATATTTGAGAAAAGATTTTCATATTTTAAAAAAGCATTTTAAGAGTCTCCTCACAAAAAACCATTTCTGATTTATCTCCGGGTTTCCCAAAAGTAATTCTATCAATAGCCCATTTAAAAACCGAACAAACACAATTTAAATTATCCGATTTACGAACCAAAGCCGAAATACCAGCCAAGGAATCATTAGAAAATCCTATCCCCATTCTTCCCATATGAAAAGCCAAACCATCCAAAATCCTCCTTAAATCTTCTTTTATTATTAAATTAGGCAATTTCTCCCATTGTAAAATAGAATTCAATCCTCTAAAAGCAGCCCGAGACATTTTCCCATTTCTGATTGTCAAGAAGTAAGAAATGATTTCCTTTAAAAGACCTGTTAAATTTTCTGAAGGAATTCGAGATAAAAGAGAATAAAATAATTCACAAGTTAAATTAAGACGAGATTCCCCAAAAGATTCCAAAAGAGCTCTTAAGAAAATATTCCCATTTAAAGAGTAAGGAGGGATTCCGGATAAAAAGGGGTTAGTATTAAGAGGGGCGACTTCATAAATTTGTTTTAAAAATATCTCGACTTTCTCATTGAGATCTTCAGAACATTGAAATAAAGAAATAATAGCATCATAAAGGAAAACAGGGGGATTATCATTATAGAGGGCGGGGTTATCATAACCAACAACATTAGAACATAGGTCTTTATCACTTTCCTTACCACACTCGTTATCACTCAACTTTATTTTTCTTACTTTTTCATTTATATACTCACAAATTATCACAAAAGATGCTTCTTCTCCTTCTAAATTCTTATTAACTTCAGGTAGTGTCTTTTTAAAAATCAAAATATCGTTCATATCAAAAATAGTTTTAGTTTCATCAAAAACGATTTTACCTTTTAAAAATTCAATTGCTTTTAAAACAAGATTTTCTAATAATAAGCAACTACTATCAACAACATACTTATTATGATCAATATCAACATGATTATTAACTTGATGATAATAATAAAAAGATCCAGTTAAATAATTCTTATGATAAGATTTAAGTCTTCCTAATAATTGTGAACATGAAATCGTAAACCTTTGATCATCAAGTAAATCATAAATTTCTCTAAACAAATCTTCAATTTGCCATTTATTTCCTCCTGTGATAATTTCTCCTTTAGAAGCTTCGATTATGTGAATAAAAGCTGAAATTGCTTTTACTGAAATATCATCTTTAAGTCGTAAAGCACATCTAATTGGATTTAAAAGGAAAGCCCATTCTGAAGTAATAGCATTAATATTAATAGGAAAAGAAAAGATAATATCTAAATATAAAGGATCTAAAGTTAACATGTAATTAGAAAAGAAATCCCTAACAAACACGTGTAATTTTTTATAAAAATAAACGTGTAAACTTCCTGATTTATCATTTTTTACATTAAAAGTCCCTAAAAGAAATAGGAGGAGTCTATGATCTTCAATATCCTGAGATGAGATCATTCTACTTAAGAAATTAACAAGAGCGTACATTGTCTTTTTAGAAATAAAAGATGGATTATAATTATAAATATCAGCAATAAAATCAAAAACAGGTTCGTATAAATCAACCATTTCAGGATAAGATAATCTTTTAGAAGAGTAAATACTCTTTTTAAAATTATGGATTTTACTTTTCTCTTGAGTTAACATAGAAATTAACTGATAAACAATTTCAGTAACAACCATTTGAAGATTAGGGACCCGTTTAAGAATTGATAAATAAATTTTCATAAAAAAAGGAGCAGCAAACATTTGAGAAATTAATCCCGTAATAAAATCGAGATGAACTGAACCCCCGAAAGGAGTAAAAAAGAATAAAAGGATTTCATTTACGAACTGGCCATCTTTTTCATCAAAATCCGAAAATTCTAAAATCTCCAAAACGCCTTTAAAAGCGGAAAATAAATCGGCCATAGGAAAAGAGACTTCCACATTATTTTTCAAAAGGGCAGTTAAAGAATCCGCGATTTCTTTAAGGGGTTTTGAAAGGGATAAAAATGTAGATTTTAAAATTGAGAAGTGGGATGTGGATGTGGTAGTTGTGGTGTTAGTTGTAAGATTTGAGTTATTACTAGAGGTGGTGTTATTAAAGCCAAGGCTTATATTGCTATTTACATTATCCTTACCATCACCAACCTTACTATCCCCCTCCCTTATATTCCCTTTAATTATCCTTTTCAAACTTTCTATGACTTGTGATACCAAAAGAAATTGTTTATAACAAAAATCTATAAATTCCGCCTTTTGAAGGGCAAACTTTTCTGCAATGGTTGTTTGTTTGTAAATCAAATTTACACATTCATAAACAATTTCTAAATGAAATTTAAGAGATTTCTCGTAGTTCAATTTTACTTCTTCATTTTGATCTTCATTTTCTAAATCTTCAAATGTACATTTTTTTAATTTCTCGTGGACCATCATCAAATTACTTTCTAAAATTTCACTAGTCCTCCTTTGTAATTCATGGGGGACTCTCCTTGATAAATTCCCTGAAAATACTAAAGCTAAATCAGTTAATCCTATTAATCCTTTGATATTAATCAAATAAGATTCATCCAAATAAAAGAAACGAATATCAAAAAATTCCTCAATTTTAGGAAGGTACATCTCTTTATTTTTAAGTAAAATCTTAAAAATGTAATAAAAAAGTTCTTTACGGAGATCGATAGCATCAGTTGGGCAATAAAAAAGGGAAAATTTTGATAATTCAAAAATCGTAGAATTAAGGGCATCATTCCGAATATTGAACAAAGGAGAATCAGAAAAGATTTTAAATAATTTTGAGAGAGTAGAGATCATTTCTAAAGAAAAAGATTTGTTGTATTTAGTTAAATCTATTACTCTCCTATGTTCTAAAAATAATCTAAAAAAAGATACAGTCCTATGAACAATCCCTTCAATTTTCTTTTCTGTTTGAGGTTGTCTTTGAATTACATCCGAAACATAACCAAAAATCTGACTAAGAGTAAAAAAAGTAGTATCAACAGTAGACTCCTCAAAATTATCTAATTTTAAAAAAACAGAATTAATTAAATCCACAATAACAGAAATATGTTTATCTAAAAGGGAGACCGAAGGGGTGATAGTAGAATGTAAGGGTTTGTTTGTGGAATGTGGGGATTTGTTATTGGTTGGTGAAGGCTTACTAACGGAAGAGGGTTTCATAGAATGTGGGGATTTAGGGGACAACCCCTTGGGTGATAAGGGTTTCTTAGGAGACATAGACTTACTAACTACATTACCACTTTTTATATTAATTTTCAATAATGATGCAAATATTTTTAAAGTTAAAATTACATTATGAAAATTATCTTCTTCTAAAACCCGGTTAAGAGCAAGGACAAATTCTTCATTTTGTATTGTTTTAAAAGTAAATTTGTTTAAGGAAGTCAAAATGAAGACCCGGATATCATTGGATTCTATTGAATTTAGAACTAAAGTAGAGAAAGGGATGTACATATTAAGAAAATCCTCATCAAAAAAAATGTGGGGAATGAACTCATCTGAATCAAAAAGTTTAGAGATTTTTTCAATTTTTAAATCGATCGGATCTTGTCCGAGAAAAATTTCCTTGTAAACTTCCATAAGGGGGGTAAGAAAAAAAAAAGTTTGTGTGTGGGGAAAGGGATGT
>KB908967.1:0-12919 GCA_000383075.1 Nosema bombycis CQ1 | reverse complement strand
TGCAGGCATGCAAGCTTCTTGTGCTTCTGAAGATCTCCTTAAAGAAGTTTTTAAGGATATTATTTCATTTATGCCTTATAAAAATGAGATAATGTCTGATTTTATATTAGATTTAAAGAATGGTAATTTCTATAATAATCCTTATATTCCTGTATCTAATAACCCCCCTGTCTCTAGTCCTTCTAGTAATAGTAACCCCCTTCCTAATCCATTCACAATTATTATCCCCTCTTTACTTAATGATCTTATTCATTCTAATGATCTTTTTATTTTAATTTCTTCTGTTGTTTATTCTAAAAGACTTGGTTTCAATTTGAATTTTTCGGAATTTAAAATAAGTCCAATTGAGAATAAGATCAATTTTTCTGATTCCTCCCTTGAAATGAATGAAGTTGATAAAATTAAGATTTTGGAATTCCTAGAGAGAATTAAGGAATTCATTTTTGAATATGAACAGGTTCAGTTTGGGGATGAGGAGTTCTTTATTTACTTTTTTTGTATTTCAATTTTAAAAAATTTTAAATTTTCTATAAAAGAATGTGTTAATGAATTAAGGAGTACAGCAGAAGATCAGATTATAATATCTTCTATTATAATTTACTCTAATATTACTAAAGATGAAGATATTGTATTCTTAACTTCTATTCTCTTAAAAATAATAAATTTAGAAAATTATGAAATGGTTTTAAAAGGATTTCCTTTTATGAATAAGAATTTTAGAGATTTCTTAATAACAATGATCCATGAAAATTACTTAATTAAGAATTATAAAAGTAATGAGCATCTTAAAAACAATGAGCATAATATGCATAAAAACAATATGAATGAGCATAAAAGCAATATGAATGATCATCACCACAAAAGTGATCGTAATTTCCCTTTCTCTAAAGATCAAGATTTAAATAAAATTAAGGAATTTGTTGATGATTTAACTTTGGATGTCCTTTCTAAATTTTGTAATTTAGAAAATTTAATTCAATTTTTACCAGAATTTAAAGAAAAAATTGAAATCCCTTTGATTAAACCAATTCCTAAAGAGAAGTTTGTTATTCATAAGGATAGGGAAAAGTTCTTTAAAGATTTTTGTCTTTTAGGATCTCCAAGTGTATCTCATTTCCTTTCTTATTTAGAAATTTATAAAAAAGAATTTAAATTATCAGAAGAAGATCAAAGATTATTTTTGGAAGTGTTCAGTAGGATTTTTATAAAAAGAAAAAGTTTTACAGGAATAATTTTAGGGAAAATGGTGAAATTTGGAATAATAAAAAGGGAGTTAATATAAAAAAAATGTAAAAATTGTGTGTAGTATGTATTGTAAGTAAGGGGGTAAGGAGTGGGGGGGGGGTAGACAAGGGTAGGTTAAGGGCAAAATTAAATAGGATCCACTTACTCCCTTACCCTACCCTTACCCTACCCTTAATCCATCCCTATCCATTAACCCTCCCCCTTTCCTACCTTAACTTACCCCCCCCCCCATAAACAATATTTTTTCTACCTACCCCAAAATGGAAGCTTTGGTTGGTTTAAAAGGTAGGGATTTCGTATTAGTAAGTGCTGAATCAAGTGTAATGAATTCTTATTTAGTAATAAAAAGGAAGGATGATAAATTCTCGGATTTAAATGAAAATGTTACTTTGGTTTATAATGGGGATCAAGGGGATGCTTTTAGGACTGCTAAGTTCGTAGTAGAAGATTTAAAGTATAGGCAATTAGAAAGTAATCTTAAGATTAATCCTAAAGTAGTATCTTGTTCTATTCAAAATAAAATTTATGAGAAATTAAGAGTAAATCCTTTAAAATGTGGGTTCTTAGTAGGAGGGATGTCTTGTAATAATCCTGAATTGTATTCTATTGATAATTATGGAGCATCTTTTAAAGAAAATTTTATAGCTATGGGAATGGGGACTTACTTTTGTTATGGGATTTTAGATAATAATTATAAGGAAGATTTAAGTCAAGAAGAAGGAATTGAAATTATAAAAAAATGTTATAAAGTATTAAAAGAAAGGTGTTCTCTAAATATAGAAGGGGTTACTATAAAGGTAGTGAGTAATTCAGGGATTGAGAGTATTGATTTAGAAATCAAATAAAAAAGTGTTGTTGTTAAATAAAGATTAAGTGTTGTGTAGTAAAACTTAATAGATAGGCTTATAAGCAGTATCTTAAAACAGGGCCCTTATTTCTTAGGCTTAAACTTTATGTGCATAAACTTTATGCATGAATTTGATATGCATAAACTTTAACTCCTTACTTAACCCCTTACCATTAGTATAACCCCCCCTCCCTACCCTACCGTCCTTCTACCATACCCCCCTTCCACATCCTCATACCATTCTCCTTTGTAAAATAAAATTTTTTTTCTCAACCCTCAAAATGAATACAATGGCTGTTGATGTTAAGAAAAAGAAATCTTTTAGAAAATTCTGTTACAGGGGAGTTGATTTTGATGAAATCCAAGAAATGACTTTTAGTGAATTTGCTAAACTTTTACCATCTAAACTTCGTAGGAAAGTAAGGAGAGGGATGGCTGAAAAGGAATTTAAATTAGTAAAGGATTGTTTTGAAGCTAAGAGTGCTGTTCAGAATTCCCATGATAGGCCTGAAATAGTAAATACTTTTGCTAGATATTCTATAATTTGGCCTTCTATGGTAGGGAATATAGTAGGAGTCCATGTTGGTAATGGGTACTTCCCTTTAGAAATTAAACAAGAAATGATAGGATGTCTTTTGGCTGATTTTACTCCTACTAGGGTTCATCCTAAACATGGTAAACCTGGTATTGGTATAAGTTCATCATCTAAATTTGTTCCACTTGAATAAATAAAAAATTAAATTAATAATTTAAGAGAAGTGTTTGTAATCTACTATCTTATTATCTTATCTATAACCTTATCCACTTCAAATTTATAATCTTTACAACTCCCCTTATCATGGCTTTCGACTTTGAAAAATTGTTGAATGATTCCATGATTCGTATTTACGATAAATATAAAGATATTGATGATAGTCTTGATGATATAATAGATATAAACTTATCAGAAGAAAGTTGTTGTACTTCGAGTACTGAAATTTATGGGGATTCTGATGAAAATTTTACATTTTTAAAAAAGCGTAAAAGTGAATTTAAAACTAAACGAAATCTAATCCGAAGTTTAAATTTTGATACACTTTATGATTTTATATTCACAGTTGATAGTATAGATGAGATAGTAGAAGTAATTGAGATATTAGAAGAGTTATAATAAGGGGAGGGGGTGAATGTTGTAAATTAAAATCCTTTTAGATATCACCTGTATTACCCTTACGCTCATATTCCCCATTACTACCCCCCTCCTTCATACACATATCCTCCTTACTACTTACCATATCCCCCTTACTACCTACCCCCCCCCCCCACCTTCACATTACCATCATCATCGTAATCTTAATTTCTTAAATTTTTATAATTTTTTATCTTAAATTTTTCATTTTTTACTAACCCCATGAAAATCAACAAAAGGTGTTTATCAACTTTTTCTAAAACTAAACCTTATCTTGCTTTAGGATCTAAAAGTAAATTATTCGATACTACTTTCTCTTTAACTTCAGAATTATCCCTTTATGATTATAGTACAGATATTCACTATCCTACTCTTCAATTGGATAGAAAATTTTCTAAACTTATTTGGTGTGAGAAAAATGAAAAAAGTATTTTGGCTACTGGTCATGACAATGGGATGATAAGTCTTTATGAACCCGATTTAGAAGGAAATTCTTTTAAAATTTTAAATTCATTTACGGGATTGGATGGTGATGTTCTTGGTTTGGATTTTAATATTTCTAAAAATGTAATAGCTGCTGGTTCGTCTAATGGGAAGATTATCTTTTGGAATTTAGATAAAATTGATCAACAATATAAATGTGATATTGCTATTAATGCTAATATTACTACTTTGGCTTGGAATAAAAAAGTATCTCGTATACTTTGTGCTGGTACAGATGATGGGAGAATACTCGTATTGGATATTAGGGCTAAAAATATTGCTATGACTTTAGAGAATCCGGAAATTAAAACTGTCTCAAATTTATCATGGCATCCTAATTGTCCTACTTCTATTTTTGCTTCTACTAATTTAAATTGTCTTCATTCTTTTAATTTAAGTACGGACTCAATGTCTACAATTGGAGATCATAAAGTTTTAGGATTTGATATTTTGGATGATAAAACATTAATAGCATATTCTAAAGAAAGGATTAATTATATTGATATTGATAAACAACAAATAAGGAATTATGAAGAAGTAGAAGGTCTTTTTGAAGCCAGTTTTTCTCATAGGGATCCTCTTTGTTGTTTATCAAATTCAAATGGGTTTACAACAATTTCTAGTAGGAGAGATGAATCAATAGCCTTAAGGAATCCACAAAAGATCTTTAGGGATTATGTACTTGGTGAAAACAATTACAAAATCAAATATCCAGAAATGATAAAAATGACACAAAATGATCTAAGTCACTCTCTTATGAAATTAATTTACAAAGAAGGGAAATTCAATTTAACAAATAAAAATCGAAAAGAAGTAGCAAATTTGATATTTGAAGGTAAAAATGTAAATGTAGAAGATGGGAACAATGGGAATGATCTAGATCCTAATGGAAATGAAGAAAAGGTTAATGATGAAGTTGTTGGCTTGAATTTTGATTTAAATGATCCGGTAATTGTAAAATTGATAAAACACGATTTTGAAAATATTCAAAGTGGTTTAAAAAATGTAGATCTTAAATTTGTTCTAAATCTTTTACAAAAGAAAGAATTTGATTGTAAAAATAATCCAATTGAGTATCTTTTGTATTTATATTCTACTGGTAAATACGAAGAGATGGTTGAGGTATTACCTCCTTATCAATGGAAAATTATGATTTCGATTTTATTATTTTCTGATTACTCACTAGAAAATTGCTATGAATGTTTTAAACTTATTTTAAATCAAATTGAGAAAGATGAGGATAAACAAATTTTGTTATTATTAACAAATAATCCTAAAGAAATTTTAAATATCACCACTCCTACTAAATCTTCACCAAGTTCTGTATTTGAAATTAATGAATTCTTTGCTGAGTACATTCCAATTGTAGAAAAAATTACAGCTCTTAAAATAAAATCAGAGGATAAATTTCTTGGCGAATTTGTACGGTATGCAGAAGATCACGGGTTATACGAATTAGTGAAAGATTTAGATCATGAAAAGATGCCTGAAAAGATTTCAGAAAAAGCATTAGAAAAACTTACAATAAGCAATAAAGAAATACCTAAAAAACCATTTGTTTCTCCACCTCAGAATCAGAATGCGAACCGAAATGTCAGTTACCCCCCTCAGCCTAGTCAAAGTGTCAGTTATCCACCCCAGCCCAGTCAGAACGTTTATCCCCCTCAGCCTAGTCAAAGTAACGTTTATCCCCCTCAACCTAGTCAAACTCCTTCAAGTAAAATTTATCCACCTCAATCTAATCAAAGTTCTTCACCAACTGAAAGATCAAGAGGCCCTGCAATTCCACGTGTAGTTCCGAGTATGAGACAAAATATTAGACCTCCTATTGGACGTCCTGATGTTGGTTCGCAATCTATTCCAACCCCATCAAGTGGATTCTGTACTAGGCCTCCTGTAAAATCCCCTTTATATTCTTGTCCTTCATCAGGTTCAACTCCTAATTTCAGTGGTAATGTAAGACCACCAGGTAAAGTACCAAGTACGTACGGATCTGAAAATAGTTCATATTTAGCACCAAAGACTCCCCCTTTACCACATCAAGGAGTAAAGGGTATTATTCCTAAGCCATCAGTACACCCTACTCCTAATCCATCTACTACTCCTAGGTCTCAAGCCACTGATTCTTTCTATGACAAGATCGGGTTATCCACTGATTTCGAAAATATTTACGAGAAGTTAAGAGAAGAAGCAAGTAAGAAAAATAATCTGATCATTGGAAATAAAATTAAGGATGCTAATAGAAGATTTTCTGTATTTCAAAATCTTGATAAACTTTCTCTTACTAATAACGTCCTTTACAAAATGAATCTTTTAGTACAGACTTTTAAAGATGTAACTGAAAAAAATTTACTTAGGCAGTCTGTAAAGGTGATCATAGAAGAATGTATTGATGTTCAGGAGAATCAATGTAATATTTGGATGCCGGCTATCTTTACACTGGTCCAATTAGTTTATTAAAATTGTTTGTTTTAAAAGTTTATGCATATTTTTTTTTGGTTTATTTAAGCTTTTATGCATAAATAAAGAGCAAATTAAGTAAATTTATATTAACATTTCTAATATATTGATGTGGTTTTAATTAACATACTCTTTATTTTCATTTACACATCACTGGCATGATGCACAGCATAATTTTTATTTAAATTCTCAACTATTTCTGCTGCTGTTATTCTCGTCTCAACATTAAAATCAAGGCATCTCGCGATTAAGTCCGAGAGAAACATTGGTACATTTAATCGCATGGTCAAGAATTTCGTTAATTTAGATTTACTTGAAGTTAGATTTTCTATAAGAGTTATCATTTGCATTTTATCTTCTCCTGGAAAAAGTGGTTCTCCTGTTAATATCTCGTACATAATACAGCCTAAGCTCCAAATATCGACATAAAAACTGTAATTTGTAGCTCCGTACAATAACTCAGGAGATCTATACCAAAGAGTAACAACTTCTGAAGAGTAAGGAGGTATTTGAATCTCAAAACTTCTGGATAATCCGAAGTCTGCTATTTTTAGATTTCCATTTTTATCAACAAGTATGTTCTGTGGTTTTAAATCTCTGTGAACAATATTGTTCATGTGTAAGTAATGTACTCCTGATACGAGTTGGTTAATTAAGTAAATAGGATTTGAATTATTCTCAATGTACGTCCTTAAGTCAAAGTCTACAAATTCAAATACTAAAGTCAATAAGTTGTCTGTATGTATTACCGAATACAAACAAATTACATTTGGATGCTTCATTTTTTTAAGAATAGAAATCTCTCGTAGAGCAGTACCGGGCATTCCTTCTTTTTCATTAAGTTTAATCTTTTTAAGTGCTACAATATTGTTTGTCTCTGTGTCTAAAGCTTCGTAAACATCACCATAAGTCCCAGAACCGAGTATTCTTCCTTGGATGTATCTTGACATGGTATGGCTAACGATAAAAAAGGTTTTATAAAAAAATAAACAAAAATCGAATACTTTGATAAAAATGAATTTTACTTAAATTCTTTGATTAAAGATTTTTATGTTTACTTAATGACAAATCATTAAATTCAAAATTCAAATAAATTAAGAATTTTTGTGATTAAAAAAAATCACGTTCTAGAAAATTTATTCTAAAAATGATTTTAAAAATTTAAAATGGAAGGAATTTAGGAATTTTTAAAGTTAAATTTGCATATTATTCCTTAAAAATTTATCATAACACAGTGAAATAACAATTATGCTTATGTTCAACGCACCTTTACTCTTAATATTATTGGGTAACTTTTTATATTTTAAATTATTTTTTACTTCAAAATCTTAAATTAATTTTTTAATAAACCCTCTTATGTTTCTAAACCTTTTAATCTTCATTGATTTGCTTTTTATAAACTCTACAATTTCAGAAACACCATTTTTGTATCCAATTGAAGCTTGGCAAACGATTAAATTGCAGAGTATTAAAAATCCAGCGAAAAAATCAACGTGTGTGAATGAAATCATTTACGAGATCTGTGATGGAAATACAAATCCGAATGGGTGTTTACCATCAAAGTGTGGAAAATATACCTTATATTCTCGTGCTTTATCGAGAATACCTTTAAAAATTCTTTATGAGAAAACCAAAACGACTATAACGGAAAATGATTGTGAGACAGAAACGACAATGATCAAAAATCATTTTACAAATGAAACTTATGAACGTTTTAAAACCAACAAAACATCGATTATCAAAAAAACAACTTACAGTGGAACCTTGCCCTATGATTTTGTGACTATTAGCAGTCCGTTCATCTATTCAAAAACAAGTAAATTAGACGGAAACCACGAATTTTTAATAACGCAGTATCAAAGGAGCCTAAGAACATTTGAATGTATGTTCCATCACTTTTTTAATTCATCAGTTGATGCCGAAAGTTACATTGTGTATCTAAAAAATTGGAAATTATTTGGCTGTTGTTTTAAAGAAGTAAATGCAGATCCGTTAAGATCCAAATTACTCAGTATAATTTTCGATCTTGATACATTAAATTATATTATGGGTCTGATACAAGATGACATCATTGATTTGGGTGATTCTTTGAGTTCAATTTATGATGCATTTTCAAAAATAGCTGAAAGTTGTTTACAAAATATAAAATACTTTGAAGATCCACAATTATATTTCTTTCAAGATATCACTAACCTGTTTCTTTATAATAAATTTAAGACTCACAGGTTTCAGATCTTTAAATTTAACGTAAATGTTGATGAATCTCAAAATTACGAAACAATTTTTTTTAATCCAGAAAAATATTACGAATAAAATCAATTTTTAGAAAAAGCAAAGGTATTTAATTATATGCTTCTAGTTTTACATATTTAAATGGTTAATATTAATAGTAATAAAGTATTTTCTTATATACAAAAAGAAACTAAGCAGTTCAATCCTCGTTTTTTAAAAAGTTTTACTCAGTAACCATTAACTTTACCATCACTACAAATTGTGCCATCATTCAAGAAAACTCATGTGGGTTTACATCCTTTTCACATCTAAAACCATACATATTTAAACATACTTTCTTTTTTTGTAAACCGTTATCAAAAAAATATTTTAAATTCTTTTGACATCCCCTGTTCATAAAATGAAACAACAATTTGGAAAAGCAATTTTAGAGAAAAGATTTGGAGATCTCAAAAAAAATAATAAGAAAATTGTAAAAGATTCAATCACAGAATATTCTGGAGCAGATAAACTTTCAGAAATTCTTACAATTACAGATAAAAAAATCTATAATTCAAAAGAATTGGTTGAAGAAGTAGACAGTGATAAAGTTTTGGCTTTGGAATTTATAAACAAATTGAGAATGGATCTTTCTATTCCGCCAAGAGTACCACACGAAAATTTAACTAAAGACCAATACAAAAAAATAGAATTAATAGTTTTTAATGAATGGAAAAGAATTAACAATTCGTTTATTTTTGAACGAAATTTAGAAATTTGGAGACAATTTTGGTTGACATGTGAGAGATCTGAAGTTATAGTTCAAATTGTTGACTCTCGGAATCCAAAATTCTTTTTAAATAAAGATATTTCAAAGATGTACCCGAATAAAAAACACATAATTTTATCTAATAAATCAGATCTTACTACTAGAAGAGATAATTCTTTGATACACCAAATTCATTATTATTCAGCTACCAATGAAAAAAATATTTTAGATTTTATTTTTGAACTTGATTGTGGCGTAATTGGTTTTATTGGTTATCCGAATGTAGGAAAGAGCAGTACTGTTAATGTTATTGTTCAAGATAAAAGAGTTCGAGTAAGTCAAACACCTGGTAAAACCAAACACATTCAAACAATTAAATTATCAAATTCTAAAACATTAATTGATTGTCCTGGCCTAGTCTTCCCTAAACATAGTAAAACTGATCTTTTACTTCATGGAATTCTTAATGTAGATACTATTTTAGATCTTAAAACAAGTTTATATGAGATTATCAAGTTTATTGGAATTTATAAATTAACTAAACACTACAACCTTCCTTTATTTGAGAATGATAATAGATTTCCTTTAGAAATTAATTTTATTAATAATATGGCAGATTATAAACAGTGGTCTACCACAACTTGTCTCAAAAATATTGTTAAAGATTTATGTGCTGGAAGTATTCAATACGAAAAGATAGAAGAAGTTTTAAATATAAAAAATAGTTACAGGTGGATTGATCAGTAAATGAGAATATTTGAAAGGATTTTGATAATAAAAAATCAGTTTGGTCTATGTTTTAAAGCGTGCAAATGAGGTTACAGAACCACTTATTGTTTTATTCTTTTGTATTTAAAAGACATTTTATTTCACATAGCATCTTTTTATTAACACCTAATTTTTTAATTAATTATAGAACTGCATAGGTTTCTTTATCTCTAAAACCCTTGTTATACTTCCTTTTTTACTTGTTTATTCCTAGTGTATCTCCCCAACCATCCTATATTTTTCCTATTAAATCTCCTTGTTTGATCATTCATTAATTTAATTTGTTCTCCTTTATTTTGTTATTATTTACTTGTTTTTGTAATTAGTTCCCCATGAATAACAATTGTCTCCACGGAATTAATAAATTAAACAATAAAAAGATGGCAAAAATAATAAATGGATTAAAAAGTAATATCAAAAATAAAAATCAAGTTATAAATCTTAAAAAGATAGTTGTAAGTAAAGGCCAGCCCGAAAAATGCATTTGTAAATGTTTTGATCATCAAAATGTTTGTGTAAATTCTATTTTATCTCAAAATAAGTCCCTTTCTGAATTAGTAATTGATAAAAATGTGCTTAATTTAAATGTTAAAAATATGATTATGAAATTATACAATGTAAAAGAGGATTAAAATGTCGGAAATATTTTAAATAAGGGTACTTTATTAAATATAATGGTTTATATAGCCTAGGGCAGTGTTTCCCAAGGGGGGCCCTAGGGCCCCAAGTGGGGCATTTTGTAATTTTAGGGGGGCATTTCGAATTTTTTTCAGTTAAAATTGTCCCTTTTGTCTTCGGCATTTCATATATTTGCGTGAGTTAGGGGGGCATTTTCTTATTTTTGCAGGGGCAAGGGGGCATTTTCGATTTCAAAATCCCGGAAGTGGGGCGCGAACCTAAAAAGGTTGGGAACCACTGGCCTAGGGGCAACAACATAAAATTAAACAAAAAATTAATAAAAATTTTATTAATGAAAAATAAATTCTGTTTATTTTTAATTCTTTTTCATTAACATATTTTTTAAATCATAAATTTTCCTTTTAACATCTTCCGGATAACCCGATAAATCCTTATCATCAAAATTTCTAATCCTTTCAAGTATTTGAAGTTTGTTATCATCCAAATTAAATGATTTTTTTACAAATTTATCAATAAAAGATGAATCAGTCAAATTTAACATCTTCCAAGAATAAAGTAAAGCATACACAAGATTCGGATTTTTAATTAAAAGATCTTTAAAATAAGTTGGCCTATTTATTGCTAATTTTTTTAAATACAACAAGACTTCTTTTAAATTATCTCTGTCCATATTATTAAGGACACTTATAAGATTATCAACATCAATAATATCAGATTCAACAGGTTGTTTAGGAGGGGCATCTGAATCAGCATAATTTATAATTAATTGTCTTCCATTTAAAGTTATATTTAAATTTTTAATGGCTTTTTCAGCAATTAAAGGAGATTCATATTCACAAAAACCAAATCCTTTACTTTTATTTGTATTTTTATCCATTACAATTTTAAAATTTACTACTCTTCCTACTGCTCCAAGTTCTTCAATGACTTTTTCTTCTGATACGTCAAAGTCGATGTTTCCTACAAAAACACTACAACCGTTTTTCATGGGTGTAAAAGTGAAAATGGATAAAAAAAGAAAAATTAAAGTATTGATTTAAGTAAAGATTCAATTTATTTAAAGATATAAGATCATTAAAGATGATTTTAACTTTTCTTTATAGCATTTCCATAGCATTTTTATAACATTTTTGTGAACCGGCAAACGCCGGCCGGAAACATACTTGATATGTTGAAGATAATACTTTATTACTGCTCTACTTTAACACCACTTTCTACTATTCCTCAGATCCCAGGGGTAAGATCGGAGAATAAATACCACTGGAGGCATATCGGCAAGGATGACATGAATGACATGTTCTTGGAGGCGGTCCAGAACATGCCATCAAAGGCTCTATCGAAGGAGGTGAGATAGAAGTTAACACTCGCAGGACACTGCAGGTTAACAATTTTGTTAACCACCTCCCCCTTTAAATGACAGTTAAACAAGAAGAAATTATAATTTTAGAAAATAATAATCAAGACACTACAAAGAAACAAATAGAAAGAATTACAATCCCACGAATTACAAAATATGAAAGAGCTCATGTTTTAGGAGTAAGAGCTGCTCAAATTAGTTGTGGTGCTCCTCCATTCGTAGACATTGAAGATGAGACAGATTCTCTAAAAATAGCCCGAAAGGAGTTATTAGAAGGGAAGATCCCGTTTATAATCCGAAGAAAGTTCCCTGATGGTTCTTTTGAAGACTGGCCAATTTCAGAATTAGAACTTTAAAGAAAAATCTTTTTTATTAAAATGATATTTATTTTTTTATTCATTTGTTTTTGGTTCTACAAATGGTTTATGTCAATATTAAGATGTTTATTATTATTATTATTATTAGATTCTTGCATCTGCTTAGGGGTAAAAATATAAAAGTTTTTAAATATGTAAGTTTGCATGTCAAACCTATCAATATGTCAAACATGTAGAAACTCAAGAGCTTCTACGACATCTCCCTCCCCCCTAAAAGAAAGGTCGTGTTTAATATGGGCCTTATTAACTCTAATTAAACTTTTGTCCTTTTTAACCATAAAACCGTCTGGCAGTATTCTATCCGTTATCTCATACCCCGGTAACCAATTAGACTTCAATTTATCCGTTTTGCTTTCTCTATATACTAAAACTTTGTCCCCAATTGAAAAATTTGATGGGGCGGTAATGGTTCCTTTTTCTATGCTTTTCCTGTATCTGACAAAATTTTCATTTCTTTTCCTGTTCAAGGATACTCTTGGAAATCTTATCGGCTCTCTATTGAAACTCTTATCAATCTCAAATTCCGGTGATCTTGCAAATTTAAAGATAAATGGGGATGTCCCTATAGCTCTATTAAAGGACACATTTACCGCGT
>KB908964.1:7534-22199 GCA_000383075.1 Nosema bombycis CQ1 | reverse complement strand
GTACTTTATTACGTTTTACTTCAATTTCGCTTTATAACGGACCTATAAATCGTAAAGTGCAAAATAATTTCCTTTATCGTGCGGCCCCTCGTAAGAAGAAATAAGCTGAATGCGGCCCATTGATCAAAAAGGTTGCTCACGCCTGTTCTAGATAAACAAAAACTGTGTAACTTTGTTGTTCTATTTGTTTCCCTTTAGACCAGTGTTTCCCAAACTTTTTTAGCCCATGCCCCACTTTTGAGATTTTGAAATCGCAAATGCCCCCCTAACTTATTCAAAGGTATAAAATGGATTTAGCAAGAAGGGGTATTTTAACTAAAAAATCGAAATTGCCCCCATAACTTATGCAAAGATATAAAATAGCCTTATCAAGGGGGGTAATTTAAACTAAAAAAATTCGATAATGCCCCCCTCCAACTACCAAAATGCCCCCCAGTGGGGCGTACGCCCCACTTTGGGAACCACTGCTTTAGACTGTTTTGTCTTTTTTGTCAAATTTTTTACTTATTTATCGCTTTCTTAATGTGACTATTTTAAGAATACCATTCTAATAGAACAAAAATATTTTCAACTAATATAAATGACGTGCAAATGACGATAAAGCAATATTTACGAGCTGTCAAACTACTTTTTGTATCTTTTTATTCATAATGTTATTTTTTAAAACAAGCACAATGGCCTTATCTGTCTTTTTTTGGTCAAAAAATCCCTTTATATATGTAATGTTTGTTCAGTACTGAACTGTTAGCTACCGTTGGTATATTGGTATGCTAGTCAAATCACAGTTCGGACCAAGACGGATGGCCGTTTTTTCGGCCCCAAATCAAAAAAATGGACTTCGGCCCCAAATCAAAAAAATGGACTTCGGCCCCAAATCCAAATAAAATAAAATTTTTAGTAAAAACAACAAATTTAAAACAATTTTTTTAATCATAATATGAGGACTTAAAATTAGAAGAAATTCGGAGTAAAAAATTAATAGGACTTAAAGCATCAAAATTATTGGTTATTTCATACAATTGAGTTTCTTTAGGATTCGGCAAATTTTCAACACTTAATGGCTCTGCGTAGATAGCAGGAAGCAGTTTTTTTTATTAAAAAGATGTTCCTGATGTAGTTTTTCCCCAAAAAAACCCATATCTGGATGGTCAGTAGGAAACTTATTGACCAGTGATCTGTGAAACCCTTCCAAACTATTGGTGGTTCGCGGTATAAAAGTCAAAACACGTTCATGGACATTCCAGAATTTTAAGTTTTCAATAGAATCATTAATATAATTTCTTTCAAAAAATTTTAAAATCTCCACAAAATTTTCTTTTCCTGGCTCTCGATTAATTTTATCTTTTAGAATATTAAAATAAAGTTCCACTTTCTCAACTTTAACAAAGCATAGTGCTCTTAAGAGCCTCATATTCATTTTATATTGAAAATTAGTCTTATTGAGATCTGCCTGCTTTAAATTCTGAATCTTTCTTCTCAATATTTGAGCAAGATGAAAAAAACAACCATAAAGTTGTGCCTCAGGATACATTCTTTGGAAAACATTTCTTGAAGCTGCTTCGAAGTCTAAAATAATACTTTTTGGTTTAAACTTGGGAATTTTATCTTTTAAAAACAAACAGAGTTTTGAATACGATGCTATATTTTTTTTTTCATTAAACAATAGATGAGAGGAACATAAATGCCATTAATGTAGGCCACTAGCGTAAATAACTGTTGGAATTTTGAAGGTACATATTTAAAAGTACCATCTGCTAAAATAGTTTCTTGATGTTCGAAATGAATTAAATTTTCTTCTGTACAGAATACTACAACTCTATCTTCATCATCTAAACCTGAATCATACTGAAGAAAAGCCTCACCTGATGGGAGATTTCTAATAGAGGTCGGTATGTCTGATTTCTCTGGCATATTAATAATATGTCTAGCGTTCCTATGCTTTTTTATTTGAGTCGTTAAAGATGACAATAAAGGGGAGGTCGATACTTCAACGTCGTTATAGTCTTTCATCGTCCTATAGATTATTTCCCTGGGCAGTTCTAAAGTCTCCTCAGATCTTTTGAGAATTGTTCTGTAGGCATAGTCTTGTAAATTTTTCTCAAAATTCTCTTCATGGGAGTGATCTGAGATTCCCAAAATCGCTAATTCGTTGTTGGTTTGCAGGTATGAGTTACATCCTGCTGTCCTACATCTCCAGATAATTTTGTTGGGAGTTTCTTTTTTATAATTATAACTAAACCCTTGGTAAAGAATCTTTCTACCTCCTCTCTTGGATAAAATTTCAATTATCTCGTCATGTGAAAAATTTTCCATATTAAGGGTAAAAAAATTTAAGGGTAAAAATTAAGGATTAAAAAAAAAAAAAGAAAAATTTGGGGCCGAAAAATCGGTTTCCCGTAATGTTTGTTCAGTACTGAACTGTTAGCTACCGTTGGTATATTGGTATGCTAGTCAAATCACAGTTCGGACCAAGACAGGTTCGACTCCTGACCCCGGCAATTTTTAAAAATAAAAAATAAATAGAAAGGGGTAATAATTGCGGAATGCACAGGGTGGCGTGTCTGGCATGGTGGCGCGTCCTGCTCGCCACATTTATTAAATCACCTATAAAATTATGTAAAATACCATCTTAACATATTCTAATATTTTTACTTTAAGTTATTTGGTAAAGCATCGTCGTTTTATATGGTGTTGTGATTTTTTTTTGCATTTATAATTTTATAAGCGACCGTCTTGGTCATGTGATAGCATGAAATATTACCAAAAATGACCCATCAACCAATTAACCTCTGCCATCACTGCCATAAAGTATCAAATTGCCCCCTGTGGGGCGTACGTTCCACGTTGAGAAACACTGGTTTAACACGTTGACAGCCAGGGTCTTTTTTGAAAATTTCTCGTTTGGGCCAGCGTCACCCACATTAATGCAGAAAAAATAAAAAAACATTATTGTAGAAAAGGTAAAGGATTTTACATGATAGATCACTTTTTTATAAATATTTTAGTACAATTCCTGCTTTTACTGACATTAATAAGCTTTTTTTGTTTTTATTTTTTCTGAATTTTAAAAAAGTGGGTGACGTCGGCCTGAACGAAAAATTTTCTGTCACCTATTTATGGGTGTGTGGTAGCCCACATTTATTCATTCAGTTTTTGTTTGTTTACTTTAATTAATCACATGTTTGTTTTAATTAAGCGTTTGTTTATTTTAATTAAGATTTGATACATTAATAAACAGAAACAAATGAAAATATATAAAGAAAAATTATCTACAGCCGATATATATAATTTGATGACAACTGAAAAGAACAACAAGAATAACAATTATGAGAACCAACCCTAAAAGATGGGTAGGACTGAAAACAAGAGGCCATCCAGGGGATCCACCAAAGAATATATAAACAATGAAGAGTATTTCGTTAAAAGATATTTAGAACAGTATTTCAACTGGGATACGTCAGAAAGAGCTCATTAAACGATAATAGCAGGAATACGAGTAAAAAAGATAACGATAAGAATAAAAATATAAAGACAATTGAATTCTAAAAGATGATAGAAGGAGTGCCAGACGACTGGTTTGAAGAGATTGAATTAATAGAAGATATAACAAAAATTGATGACATAATGAAATGGTGTAAGAAATTTGAGGATATAGCTAGCGCTAATAAATAGACTAAAATGATACAATTAAATGTACTAAGAGACTAATAGTAGATCCAGAATTGGTTATTTATGCCATGGGCGATGATTGGAAAGAGATAAGAAAGAATTTTATAAAAGAAGTACATCCACCACATGAGAAAAGGTTATACATGAAGTTTTTACAAGGATTTATTTAAAGGACTTTACAACTATAAAAGAATATTATGACGAGCTGAAAAAATTAATTGATATTTTACGAGAACTAGCGTGTATTAAAAAAAGCTGAGGTCAGGACATTGTTAGACAACACATCAATTAATAATTTAGGAAGATATACATACGGGAGAACTTTAGAATTAAAAATTCTGATGCCGAAGAATGTTATTTATATCTAAGAAATTTAGAAAAAAAAATTATAGCTAAAACGAAGACATCGTAACAATTTTGTGAGCAAAAAAAAATTAAAAATAATTATAGTAATAAATTTTATAACGCGGAAAATTGTAAAAATTATGAGGACGGAGAAAAGAAGTTTTGTAAAATGCATAAGTTCGGGAACCATACAACAGAAGAATGCAAAATCTATTAAAAAGATTTTTATAGGAACAACAGAATGATAATAAAGAAAATGAGAAGAATTTTTTTATCAAAAAAAGAGTTATTTATCCTACTGCAACTACCATTGAAGGAAAAATTCAAAATAAGAAGTTTGAATTTACAATCAATAATGGAGCTTCTAAAAGTTTTATCGGAGAAAAAGTAGTAAAAGAACTGGGTGTAGAAACAAGAAGAGTAGTACCATTAAAAATATTGTCTGCAGACGGTAAAAAAGGATCTTGTGACTTAATAGTAGAATTAGATTTAGAAATAAAGGATGCAGTAAAACCTTACACGAAAAATTTTATGTGTTGAAAGAACTTCCAGAAGTTATTCTACTTGGAAACAGTTTCCTAATTTCCAATGAAATATTATTAGATTACAAACATCAAGTTTTAATAATACAGGGGGTTGACCATTTTTATTGCCATGTTTGAATTTCTACACTGCCATGTTCGAATTTCTATAATTACATGTTTGAATTTTTATAGTGTCATATATTTTTGATTTTTAAACCCATATAATGCAGAATCGGCAACCTTTTCCACGAAGAACGAAATTCAGAGGATAAAAACTATGGCGGGCGCATCGTTTCTCAAGTTAAAAAATGCCTAATCTTTAATACTTTATAACAAGAAACACTTTCTTTTATGCAGGTTTGTTTTGTAAAACTTATTTTTAATGCATATTTCGTTTTTATTATTAAAAAAACTTGACTAAAAAAAATTTTTACGAGGTTTTTTTATTAACTTTTGCTTAAGAGCAAAGTGCCAGACGGGCGCACAAAAATCTAAAAAAAGGACATAGGTGCGCCCGCGAATCCCTGTTTGCCAACCCCTGGCATAGGCCTCATATTACGATTGACGAACAGCTTTTTCCTACCAAAAATAGGGGTAGGTTTTCCAATACATGCCTAAGTTTGGCATTAAGTTTTGGTTGGCGTCTGATGCAGCATTAAATATGTGTTAAATGGTTTTCCATATTTAGGAAAGGACGAGAAAATAAATAAAGATATAAATTTAATCGAGTACTTTGTGAAGAAATTGACAGAGCCTTTTACAATGAAGGGAAGGTCTATAACAACAGATAATTTTTTTACAAGCATCTCATTAGCAAAAAAATTTAACTGAAAAAAAAACTTTTAGTGGGGACAATTAGGGGAAATAAAAGACAATTACCTAAAAGTGTAAAAAAAAGACAATATAACTTGTTTTTCTTCATTATTTTATCGACCTAGTGGATATTCTTCGACTGTATATAAGTGTAAACCAAATTAAAAGGTACTTGTTGTAAGTTCAAAACATTAAAACTGTAAGGTCGATAAAATTTGTAAAAAAAAATACCAGAAACCATCCTATTTTTATAAAACAAAATTTGGAGTTGATGTTTCTGATCGAATGGCTCATGTGTATACAGTTAAGTTTACTTTTCTAAAAAGTGGCCTCTTCAGATTTTTTTTAATATTTCTGATTTAGCTGGAATTAACAGCTGAATTTTGTATAAAGAAATAATAGGTAATAAAATTTCAAGAAAAGGTTTTCTATTAAGATGCATTAAGAAAATTGCTTCAGAAATTCAGAGTTACAAGCTAAAAACAGATAATTCAATACAAAAGATGGATGATTCAAATCTTTCATTAAAAAGCGAGATGCTAACCGACAGAAAAAGATGTCATATTAGAGTTTGTAATAATAATAAGGTTTCAAACGTCTGTCATGATTGTAAGAAAAGTGTTTGTGGAAAATGCACTGCGCGAAAATTGTATTATTGTGAAAATTGTGCTTAAAATTCAATGAATTTCAAATTTCACCCTAAACACTGTTTAACGATTTAAATCTTCATTAAACTATTCAAAGTAAAAAATTTCATGTTTTATTGTGCTAAAACAACACATTGTTTTTTTTTAAAAAACAAGTCATTTTAGCCCACTTTGGTATAATTAGGTATGTAAAAAAAATCATTCGGTAGATCTAGTGTCAGGACTTCTCCTTTTACATGTCAAGGGGGTTACATCCTTTGAAGATCTCCGTACATTAAGAGGTGTAGTTTTCGACACATTTGAGGGAGCAGCCATTGCTAGAGGGTTGTTGCAAAACGACCAGGAATGGGATCGTGTACTTGAGGAGGCGGCAAGTACGCAATCTCCTTCTAGCATTAGGAGACTGTTCGCCTACATATGTGCCTTTAACGTACCTAAAAGGCTCCACATACTCTTCGAAAAGTACTACCAGGATATGGTGGACGATTTCAAAGAGGATCCTGAGTCCAAAGATAGATTGTTATCTATCTTGAAGGACATTCTAAACTCGCACGGTTGGAGTTTAAATTCACTTGGTTTACCAGAGCCAAGTAGGTACATTCCAGTTGTTAACTCAACTGATTCCTCTAATGTTGACATTGAGGAACAAATTTGTTCTCTCAATGAACATCAAAAAGCTGCTTTCGAAAGTATCATTAGCAATGTGGACCAAGGAAGTGGGTCAGTTTTCTTCCTTGATAGTCCAGCGGGTACAGGCAAGACCTACCTGTACAACGTCTTGGGTGCCTACCTCAAGAGCAGTGGTGGGCGAACTTTTTAGGTGGCGGGCCAATAAATTAAAAAAATTCTTGTCGCGGGCCGGATAGTCCGAAAAAAATACAGCCGCGGGCCGATCACTCTATAACATTCAGGTTATGACTACTGAGTTTGAAGCCTTAAAACATTTTTTATAAAATACGAATAGTTTTTTTTATCTTCATACTTTCTCGCACGAAAAATGTCAATTTAGCCTTATTGTCTCACAATAAAAATCAAAAATTTTACGTTTTATGTCTAGATGGACTGATTTTGGCATTAAAAAAGTATCGGACAATTTGAATTTTAGCAATGTATTTTTTTAAAAAAACGCTCGGCGGGCCGGATTGAAATCACTCGCGGGCCACATTTGGCCCGCGGGCCGTAGTTCGCCCATCACTGCTCAAGAGGATCAATAAGACTACTATACAGTTGGCAAAAACTGGTTAGCAGCAGATCTTTTAGAAAATGGTAGAACGGTTCATAGTGGTATGAAACTCCCTGTACCACTCACTGAATCCAGTGTATCAAGACTTCAGCCATTCACGCCCGAGGCTGAAAGGGTAATCGGTGCTTCGTTGATTCTTATCGACGAAGTATCCATGATGTCTAAATACGCATTAGACGCCATCGACGAAGTATTGAGGAGGCTTCATCGGTCTAATGCTGTATTCGGTGGCAAGACAATATTGCTTGGCGGTGATTTTAGGCAAACCGCAAACATTGTTCTTAAGGGCACGCCACTGGACATCATTGAGAACTCACTGCCAAGTGCAAGAGCATGGAGGCATGTGAATGTTCTTAATCTGACAGCGAACATGAGAGCCATGAACCGAGGCATGTTTGCAGGTTGGCTTTTGAGCATTGGTAATGGTCATGACAATGATTGTATGGGCCAGGTCACTTTTCTGGATGAGAATCTGGAAAAAATGATTTAGTTAGATCAATCTTCGGTATTAAAATGATCGAGGTTGGAAATGAATCAATCTTCAATAAGTTCATTTTAACGGCCAAAACGTCTTGGCCAATGATATCAATAGCAAAGTTTTGAGGTTGGTCAGTGGCCCTATACGAGTGCGGATACTATCTTTTCTTGATAGTCAGAGCGTTCGGCCTGCCTTTATATTGGCTCAGTCTCAATAGTAATACAATTGAGAAGGTCTGACGCACAGAGTGGATTACTCAATGGCGCAAGAATATGTGTAAAAGAGTTACACAATAACTTCATAGTCTCCCAAGAAATCACTGGTAGAACCAAGGGGAAGCAGTGTCCATTCATAGGATAGACATAATGCCAAGTGACATGAAACTCCCCTTTGTCTTAAGGAGGAGACATTTCTTTTTCATGTTGTCACTTCCAATGACAATTTATTAGGCTAAGGGACAGTCTGTTGACAAAGTCTGTGTATATTTTTTGAACTTGGTATTTACACATGGGAAGTTATATGTGGCACTGTCCAGAATTCGTAAAAAGGTATAACAAGGGTTAAAAGTATTTGTAGGGCAGGGGTCGGCAAACGTGCGCCCGCGGGCGCACCTGCGCCCTTTTTCAAATTTTGGTGCGCCCGTCTGGCAGTTTGCTGTTAAGCAAAAGTAAAAAAAAACCACGAAAAAAAATTTTTTTTTCAAGTTTTTGGTTAATTAAAACGCAACTATACATTAAAACCGAGCTTTACAAAACAAACTTTCACAAAAGAAAGTGTTTTCCCCTATAAAACTCATGCATGCTTCAACATTTTTTTTGCTTGAGCAACGATGCGCCCTCCATGGTTTTTATGCTCTGAATTTTGCTCTTCTTACAAAAAAAGGTTGCCGACCCCTGTTGTAGGGAATGGCAGAATTTCTAAAGTACTTCGAATATTTAAATCAAAATAGTGATTTTATCTTTTTAGTCAATTTTTTGCTTTCTAAACGAGAGGAAAAAACAAAAGAAAAATTTTAATAAAAAAAAAGGAGAGCGGATGAAGAACGAAGCGAGAGTGGTAGAAGGGGGATAGAACGAAAAATCATATAGGAAAAAGTATATGGGAGAGTGAATTTGGCGTGAGACGGACGAAATGGGCGGAGGAAAATCATAGTTGGCTGCCGTAGTATTGGATATATTATTGCTGCTCTAAGAGCAGAGACAGCTTAGACGGTGTGCGATAAAACATAAAAAAAATTTTCTGAAAATAATATTGCTTATGTTTGAGGATAAAGGCTGATAACCTTGTAATTCTTGCCATTGAATATAAGGTTCCAACCTCCTTTATATTAAATGTAGTATTGAATACGGCTTCGAGGCCACTTAGAACAGTGATTCCGGCGATAAGTTTTCTCTCCACAAGGGGGCGTTCTTTTAAATTTTGAATGTTAAAACTACTCCTCTATTTAAGTGCACTCTATAACTTTGCATTGGCTCGGGCGTATCTTCTTTTTTTACATGGATTGGGGGCATTCTCAATTTCAAAATCTTAAAAGTAAGGCGGGCACCTGAAAAGTTTAAGAAGTATCTACTTAGA
This sequence comes from Nosema bombycis CQ1, assembly GCA_000383075.1. Lineage (NCBI taxonomy): Eukaryota > Fungi > Microsporidia > Nosematidae > Nosema > Nosema bombycis. Next base: position 12,905 of record KB908964.1, on the reverse strand, counting down.
GCAGTTTCGGGCAACCTTTTAGACTGCAGCTCATTATCTTAGTTTTTTTTAATTCGCGGCGCATCTGTGAAATTTTCTTTTAAATTTCTCATAGAAATATCAAAGAATAAGCATTACTTATGAAACGTAACTTTTTCGACGACAGTCAAAAGTTTTAAAGAGGCGTGTGCAGTCTAACTTCTTTATAATATCAAATCATTACGTTTAATCAGTTTTTTTTATTTCGAAATAATGTTTGCGAAGCCCTTAAAAATCTTTACGTGCACCATTTGCCCGACATTGACTTAAAGCGCGGTCTCGAGCTCATAATTACAGTTCAACGATGCAAAAGACTTAAAACATAAATATTTAATGCGTATGTTCTAATGAGGTTAAGTGCGATTAATAAAGGTCTAAATATGACTTAATTGCCTTTACCTCAGCCAGTGATTTCTCATTAGCACGATGATAGTCGATTTTTCGATAAAGTATTAGTCATACTTAGGGGCACGAAATTTTCGTATTTACGAAACAGATGCGAACAAATGCGAAATTCACTATAAATGCCAAAAGTTTAGTGATTTTGTATGATGTACCGGATTTTTACTTAAATAAGGCCCCTTTTTGATAATTTTTTTACTGATTTTTTAATAAGACTCGGGCTTGTTTACGAGCGCGTACAAAAAATCACATTCCTATTATGTAAGAAAAAATGCAGCAAATCTATCTTTTATTGTTAAAGTTGTTTAAATCATTGTAAAGACTTTTTTTTAGCACTTAAAATTTCTTTTTATCTACTTTTAATGTATTTTATGTAAAAATTAATTTTTTTATGCTTTTTGAATGAATAAACATCCAAATTTAGATAATAAGGTTTTTTGCATTGCAAATAAGCCCTCATTGTAATAAGCTCGGGTCTTATTTACGTAAGAAACCGGTAATATTGTGTATTTTGTTAAACTTTCGCTTTATATAACATAATAAAGATAACAAATGGTTTTTTAGCCGTATTACCTAAATTTAAATTATTTTTTTTTGTATTTAATAGTAAATGCGAAATTAATGATTTTTTTGCGAAAATTACGTACCTCTAACAATCATATACATACACCAGTGATGTCAGAGTTAAATGCCTTGGTAGGTCAATTTTGTAGAAGTTTAAGTTTCAAATCTTCAAGTGGGTCACTCAGGAAATTTTATTACCTCAAAAAACCATAAAATAACATGGCTTCGAAATAGTATACGATTTTTACCAAAAAAACATATTTATGAAGTTTTTAACAAAATCTATATGTATTTACAGCCTCTATAACAAGTTTTACTGACAATTTGATCAGATTTAATACTCTTTAGATTCCTCAAAAAATTAGAAGTGGGTCAATGGAAAATACCAAATGGGTCACTATTAAGCCGCGGATCGCTTGTTTGACATCACTGATATATACTATAAAACCCTAGTTTTGTTTTTGACACGTTTATATAATTTTTTCAAAGTAAATTAGCAAGCTAGTTCTGCTCTAAGAGCAGAAATAAACGATTACAATACTACGTTAGCCAACTACTCTTTTAGATCTTCACAATACACACTTTTCTACCTCCTTCGTCCCTACTTTATTCCTTCTACTCTCTCTCCTCACTCTACCATTCTCTTCCCATCTCCTCGCTCTTCCACTTTCTTATTACTCTCCACCCCTTCACATCCTCTCTTTCCCCTTCTTTCCATCTCTCACTTTCTTCCCATCCCTCCTCTCATCATCTCCCACTCTCTTCCCTTCTTCTCTTCCTATCCCTCTCTCTCAGTCTCTTCCCGTCTTCTCTTCTTATCACCTCCATCCTTCTCTCAATCTCCCATCATCTTACTCTCCCTCCCACTCCCTTTCATTTCGCCCCCACCCTTTATCTCCATCTTTTATCTCCTTTTCACTGATCAAATAATTTTTAAACCCCTCCTTTGGTGATTTTTATATTCCCATATGCAAAAACAAAAAAATCAGCATATCTTGCTAGACAGCTTCCGAGGAGGTCTGAGTACAAAGATTTTGTTTTAAAAATATCTTTTCGGCATTTTTTTCCGCTTTTTAGCCAAATTCCGAAAAAAAAATGAGCGTTTCATATATATAGATTAAGACATCCTTCATTTCATAATAAAAATCACCCTTTTTAATATCAACGGATTTATTTATCAAAAAACAACTTGACTTTATTTACAGGAACAAATGCCAAAGATAATAATGAGCATATGCTCGTTCTGAACCTTTCTTCATTTTTGTAGATCGTAACAAGCCTTAATTCTTGAATTTTCCTACGAACATTTTGTTAAAATAAAGTAAACAGCCATAAAGTTAGATTTTAAAAAACAGCACTAAAAGCTTTTTGGAAGCAATTTCAAAATTTAACAAAAATGAGTCTGGATAAAAATTAGGCATTTTTTTAACAACCAACTACATATTTTTTTATAAGATAATTCATTCTTATTATTCATAAGCACATAAACAAGTGAAATATAGCATTTTACCATTTCAACTAATGTATACATTTTCTTGAAGTCTTTTGGCACACATTTTAATGTACCATCCATCAAATCGATTTACTTTTTTCTAGTTGTGTAAATTTAAAATCTGTACAAAAACAATAATTCTATTCTTATATTCAATTCCTGAGTCAAATTGCAAAAAGACTTCACCTGATGGTTTCTTGCAAATGAATTCTGGAATGTCAGAAGGGCCGTATTTAGATTTTATATGCTTTTTATTTCTATTTTTTAAAAATATCGGTCCATGACTTTATCATAGGAGACTTAAGAAGTTCATTGTCAGAGAATTGAACTAGAATTCTATCAATTATGTCCCTAGGGCTTTCATTTGTAATCACTGAGCGATTAAAAATATATTTTGACGCATATTCTATTTGCGTCGAAATCTGAATCGTGGCTATAATACACATCCTTTAATGGCTCACAGTCAATAGTTGCGTGAAAATAAATGACACATGAAATACAACGACATATCCAGATATGTTTTCCTTTAAAAGTCCGAATAAAATCATGAGAAAACCCTTTTAAAAGGATTTTCAATACCTCTTCTTGTTTTTTCGGATACCTTTTCATGTGAAAAATTTTCTATTTTTTTTAGGGGTTAAAAAAATAAATCGCTAAGCAGCGATTCGGCCGTAAGCCGAGCAGACTCTTAGCGAGAAACTAGTGCTAGACTCGTGTTCATGATCTTCTGAAAAGTAAATGGTGCATTAATCAATCCAAATGGTATTCTGATCCATTGATACACTACTCTTCGCGTATTAAAAGTTGTTTTATATCTGTCTGATTTTTTTAACTTCACTTGGTGGTAGCCTGATTCTAAGTCTAAGACTGAAAAAGCATTTGCTCCTTCTAGTCCTTCAATTGTCTCTTCGACCAAGGGGATAGGATAAATTTTCTTTTTTGTAATCGCGTTCAATCTTTGATAATCTACACAAAATATTTATCGCCATTAGGCTTTCCTACTATCACTACCGGTGAAGAATAATCTGACTCTGTTCGACAATACCTTTTTATAGAAATTACTTCACTTTAGTCTCATTTAACTCATGTTCTGCAGGGCTACGTCGGTACTTCACGTTTTTTACCTCTGAGAAATCCGCTGTCAATTCTATCGCGTGTTCTAAATCAAGGCTGGCCTCACAATTATGCCCTAAAAAAACATTTGAGTATTTATCAAGCATTTAATTTAGTTTATTTCTTATCTCTTGTTCTAGGTTCGTATCTCTAACATTTAGTTCTGACAGAGTATTAACATTATAAATTTCCTCAACTACTGTTGTCTCAACTGCGATCGTTCCAACCATAGGTGCCGCCACATGTTTTTCCAATTTAAGATCATAAATCTGTTCAATTTCCAACATCAGATCGTCCTTTAATCTCCTTATAACAAGTGGATTAATCTCTACCAGTTTCTTTGATTTTATTTTTTTTATCGTAATGGTGGATTGGTTAATATTCTCATGTGATCCCGAAATTACTTCGATTTTTATTACCTTAGGGGAGTGATGGCGAAACTATGACATGCGTGTTACAGCTGACACATTTTTTTTGGATTATTTTTGTCAAAAATTTAAAAGTTGTTTTTTTTTATTCATTAAAAGAAAATATTCGCAAATCAACCTTTTTAGATTTTTAACTAGTTTAACCTATATATTTAAATGAATTAAACTTGATTAAACGGTGAACGGAAATATTGATGTCCTTTTGGATACATTAAATCAATGGCGAGCAACCTTTTTTGATTAAAAGTCCAATTATCGATTAATTAACGGACCACCTAAATAAAACTGCTTGCAGAAACAATATCCAAAGAATACTAGACATCAAATTTGCAAATGCTTTGTAAAAAAAAGTTAATATGAGTTAAATGTTGTTACCCCTAGACCAGTGATGGCGAACCTTTTTGGGTTAGTGTGTCAAAATTTTACGAAAAAAATTAATATTTTAGCTAGTGTGTCACTTTTTTTAGAAAATGTCGAAATTTTGCTTGAAGTACATACCAAGGCTTAAAACATGACAATTTAATCTTAACGCAACAAATGAAAATAATATCCTGTAAACATGAACTTTTAGCATATATATTTATAATGATAATTAAAGAATTTTTATTTTTTTAATGACTTTTTTGATGCTGTATTTCTTCTATTAGATTGCTTATTTGGGGTTCGTATTGAGTGCATTTTAGAGTTAAACAAGAATTGCAAATTTCATCCGCCAAACGGTTTCTTTTATCGGTTTTTATATCGTTTAGTAAGGAGAATAATGTTTCACATAAATAAGTGATAGAAAATATTGTTAATAATGACAAGGATATTTTTTTTATACCAGAAAATGTTTCTGGAAGTTTTGTCCATAACTTGACAATTTGATCCTTGTAATTATGCACAACACCACTTTCCAAACGATCGCCCTCCATTTTATCTACTATAATTCTTTAATCAGAAAATTTTCTCACTTAACACGTTCGGTACGGCGCTTAAAATATTAACCTTTTCGTCTGGCCGGCACTTTCTTTTATTTTTTTCACCCTTAGAGAAACTAAAATTTAAAAAAATGTTTTAAACAAAAAACTCTTTTATGAGCTCATTGTTAAAGGGGCTCAGATTATTTAATTACTTAAATGTAATATAAAAAGATTAAATAAATTTTTCTTACTCCTTTCTTTTTGTTTTTACGATTCTAAATACATGTAAAACGTTAAAATTTGATTTAAAAAATCATTCGAAAAAATGCAAAAACGATTTAATTTTAAATAAAAGACGTCTAAATCACCTTCACATTGGCAATTATCTCAATAAATTTGCGTTGACTGTGTTGTCCACCTGCTCTGAGAATTCTTAAAACTGTGACCCACCG
>KB908962.1:31513-45235 GCA_000383075.1 Nosema bombycis CQ1 | reverse complement strand
AAAGTGATCAATAATCAGCACGGAATCGATGAAGAAATTAAAGTGATAGACAGCTTAATTTTCTTCAAAAAAAGTAAAAAGGTTTATGATATAGTTACAAAAAGTGAAGATACGGAGTTGTTGAAGGACGTAGATGGTATTATTATTGATTTATTAAAATTTAATGAAGAGATTGTTATTCTCACTAAGAAAGATACAACTGTCCACGCTCTTTACAAAAAGAATTCTAAAAATGAAAATTGTTTCCATTTTGCAACTTATGATATTTTAACTGGCATAATCCAACACAATCAAGATCTTTATTATACAACCACTTCTTCAATTTCTAATGTTAAAAATGGCAGTACTTACGACCTAGGGAGTATCGTTTATTCTAGTGGATCTTTTGAAAACAGTTTGGCTGTTGTAAAAGATGCCTGGTCTTATCTTCAAAATGAACTTGGAGATAAGATTATTAAATCTAAATGGAAGTCACGATAAGTAAACATTATTTATATTATTTTTATTACAATCCCTCTCAATTTAGATCAAATCAATAAAATATTTTCCTTTTTTGACCATATGAAAAATTTTGAAATTTATGAAACGTTAGCATCGGGTTCAACGGCCAAAGTCAAACGAATTACAACTTCAGACAATAAAGAATATGCGATAAAAATCATGAATAAAACTGTAAAAGACAAGAAAAGTTTTATTAAAGAAGTTTCTATTCATAAATTACTTAGAAATAATTTTATTGTAGAGTACGTGGATGCTCATGAAGATACTGATAATTACTATATTGTTATGGGTTTAGCCAAGTACGAGATATGTTCTTTTATAGAAGTAGATGTTGGAATAGAACCCACTGTAGTTCATCTTATTTTTAGACAATTGGTTTCTGCTTTAAAATATCTTCATGAACGTGGTATTTGTCATAGAGACATTAAGCCAGAAAATTTACTGATGACTTCTCAAGGAAATTTACTTGTTTCGGATTTTGGATGCAGTACGTTCTATAAAATTAAAGATAAATATCGAAGATTAAGAACAATGGCAGGAAGTAATGAATACATGTCACCAGAAGGTCATTGTATGAATTATGATGGACCTAAAACCGATTTATGGGCATGTGGTGTGACATTAATTGTTTTATTAACGGGTAATCTTCCTTGGGATAAGCCAACATTATCAGATGAAAGGTTCCAAGCCTTTACACTATGAAATATCATTGTTATCCACCTTTTAGTAAAATCAGAGATAAAATTTTAGATTTAATTAAGAAATTATTAAAACCAGAAAGTAAAAGGATTACTTTAGAAGAAGTTTGTGAACACCCGTGGTTTGCAGAAACAAATAGTCTACTAAAAGAAGGTGATTTATGTTCAAATCCAGATGCACTTTTTAGATTATTACCACATAAAGAAGATATAGAACTCGTGTTTACTCAACCTGACGTGATTCAAAAGAAAACAAACAATGTTTTTCTTTTATCACAGCCAATAAAATCAAATATTCCGAACTTCTTTAGGTTTTATAAGAGAGGCAGTATTGATAGGATCATTTCTGAAGTAGTTGATCTCTTAAAATGGATGGTAGTACCTTTTAAATTGGACAGACACGTAATTTCATTCAGTACAATGGACACTAAACGTTTAAATTTGAAAGGAGAAGTATCATTTACAAATATTAATAGTGTGATTTACATCACTGTAACTAAGATTAAAGGAGATTCCGGGGAATTTAGGAAGTTTATTAACTTATTTTCTGATAGTTTTACACTTGATAGTTCATAAATTAAGAGATAAAAATTGATGACTTAATTGATTATCAAAAACAATAAGGTTTTGATTAATAGCAAAGATGATTAATAAATTTATTGTTATAAACCACATAACTATATGATTATTATTGTAAAATAATGTTGATTATTATTTTACAAAAATGATTCATTATGATTTAAAATATTTACTTTTAACTTTTGCTTTATTTCCTTTTTAAATCCACTTTTTCTTCATTTTTATGCAAATGACTTTTTTTATATTTACTTTATGCACTTAATACATCATTTTTATGCAAATTTTCTATAAAATAAACAATTTCAGATTTTTTCAATGCCCACAAAATATGAAAAATTGAATATTTATTATATCTTGAAAATAGGGAGAGCTACACAGTACAGATTAAGATATTATGTACGAAGATATTATAAGAGATTTATTATGTGTATTCTCCTTCTCTCTATAGTCGTACTTCTTATGTTTTTTATTTTGTTTACGAATAAAATATTTTCTAGCGCCAAAAGGGCGTCAATGGAAAAGGAGATCTACAACTACATAAATAAAACAATGGATGAAATTTTAAAACATAAAACTAGAGTTAAACAGAATTCAGAGTTTGCTAAGCTCGACCCACCTCTTCCAATACTTCCTTTAAAGATGACTTTGTCTACAGCCGTCTTTTTATGCAAGAACACAACACCCAACACAATTTTAAAAAGAGCAATTCTCAACAAGAAGGCGCCCATTTATGAAGACGAGATAGCCCTCCGACTGAATCATCCAAATATGGTGAAATCAATTAAATCCGAAAGGACAACATTCGAGAATTCTAATGGTGAAAAACAAACTTTAATTTGGCTTTATATGGAATACTTACCTATTAAGGTTACATTTAAAACAGTAAATAAAGATGAAGATATCTTAAGAACTATAGCCAGAGATATCCTTATTGGTCTTGATTATCTTCATAAACAGAATATAGCACACCTGGATCTTAAAATAGCCAATATCATGGGAGATGATAAGAAAGGCGAGATTATTTACAAAATTATTGATTTCGGATACGCCAGACACATGAAAAACGGAGAAATTAAGATACCAACAAAAAATTATGGGACATTCCCTTACAAACCCCCAGAAATTGTCCTTCACAATATTCACAGTATTAAGAGTGACATTTGGTGTCTAGGAGCCATTATCCTCTTTCTCCGTAATGGAAAGACGCCTTTTTACGATTCAAAAGGAAATAAACAAACTGATAAATACAAAGAGTTTATTAAAGGGAATATAACTATCCCCCTTGAAAGAGATGCCTCTAAAGAAATCAAAGATTTTATTACATCTTGTTTACAATTAGATAAAGATAGGAGACCTACTGCTAAAGAACTTCTTTCTCATAAATTTATTACTGGAAATGAAGACGGGATTATGTATCATTCATCATCAGAACAAGATTCGAATTTTTATTCAGATGAAGAGACACTTGACATAGATTGGTTATAAGATAAATGAAAATAAGGGGGGTTAGGGGTATTAACCTCCTCTCTATAATCCCTCTCTAACTATTAACCTCTTCTTCAACTATCACCCCCTTTTTATAAAAACACTTCAAATTCTGAACTACTTTCTTCTTTTATTGGTTCATAATACGAATCTTTTAAATTACATTTTATGCACATAATCGTCCAAATTGAATTTTCTAATTTTAATTTACAAGTAACAGCAGGAATAAAAAGGATAGTACAGGACTTACAAACTACGGGACAGTTGGTTTGTTGAAGAATGGAAAGGCAGTAATTTTGATTTGAATGAAGAGGATAAATTTTAAGAATGAATTTATTTTTTGGAGAGAAGGTCATTAAGAAAATGGGGGGGGGGTTGGGGTTATTAATCATATTAATATTGTTATCTTAACATAGTTATCTTAATATATATTAATATCAAATATAGTTATCAATTAATGTTTTCTTAATATAGTTATCTTAAAAGTAATTTTATCTTCTTTATTAACATCCCCTTCACCTTTTTTTCACCTTTTTCTTCACATTTTTTTTTCTTGTTAAAATTTTTTACCCTCAAAATGACAACTTCCATTGAAAACAAAGATGCGTACACAGCCGTAGTCCATATTAAAGCCACTAAGAATAACACTATGATTCATGTAACGGACGTAACTGGTGCAGAAACTATTTATAGGAAGTATGGTGGTATGACTGTCCGTTCTAAGAGAGATGAAGGATCTCCTTATGCTGCTATGATGGCTGCTCAAGATGTGGCTGAAGCTATTAAAGCCAGAGGAGTTAAAATTATTCATATTCTTTTAAGGGGAGCTGGTGGTGTTAAACCAAAGGCCCTTGGACCAGGAGCCCAAGTTGCAGTTAGGAGTTTGATTAGAGCAGGTTTACAACTTGGAAGAATAGAAGATGTGACACCTATTGCCACTGATACTGTAAGAAGAAAGGGAGGTCACAGAGGAAGAAGAGTTTAAGTGATTAAAAAAATTTATCTTATTAAAAAAAATGTTTTTTCTTTCGTATAAAAATGTGTATGAAAAAATTTTTTTTGTTTATGCGCATGAAAATTAATTTATATTAATGCAGCATAAAATTTTTTTAATAAAATAAAAAATGATCTTTGTTTATGCATTCTATGCGCATACGAACAAACTTAAACAAACAAACGTTTATTTTACTTTATTTTTTTTCACTCAAATATCAAAATATAAGAATTTTCTAAAGTTTCAATTCCATCTAAAGTCGTCCTTCTATCATTTACAAGATAAGTATCAGTACTGGTTTTCACCCACCACATGTAATGCCCACTATTCATACTATTCCCAGAATGAATTATTGCTCCTCCTATTCCGTATTTTGGATTAGTTTTATGCATTTTCCTATATTCATCAATCCTTTCTTCTAAATTTTCAAAATTATTCGTATCAGAAAGAGCAAGATTTATTTCTCCTTCAGTGAACCCTTTTACTTTTAATTCCTGAGTAAAAAAATTTGAAATTTTGGCTTTCCTTAAATAAGGTGATAAATTAATTTGATCTACTCCAACGGAGTCCGTAATTTTATAAAAATTTTCATTTTTAAATACAATTCGTCCTATGGTCACAATAAAGAAAGAAGGTAAAGAAATGATTTTGTTTGAGATCCACATCTCACCCCCACACCCACAAGGAGTTTGATAACTTTTAAAATACAAATCTAAAGATCCCTGGACATGAACATTAAAAGGAGTGTAAGCCATAAAATGGGATTCCCTGGAAGAAGTACATTTTTTACAAAGGTCACACCAAATTGAATTTTCGACTTCAAAAGTAAAAAGGGGGGTGATAGGAGGGAAATGACCCAGTTCTTCACCTTCTTTAATTTTTTGAGTAAAAATCATTAAAAATTCATTAGCATCGTGTTGAGCATTTTTAGTAAATAAAGGAATTTCAGTCCAAATCAATTTAAGAAAATCAGAAATAGGAATAAATTCAAAAGGGACTTTCCTATTCCCTTTTGTAAAAGTCAACATCTTTTTCTTCATTTCGTTTAAAATTCTAATTGTTTGGCAATAAAGGCAATTTAAAGGATTAAGATGTTCACAAAATATAAAATGTTCATTTAAGGAAATATCCCTTTTAGAAATAATAAACCCAAAAAGTTGTAAAACACTAGAAATGTAACACGTATTCCCTGCATTTTTTATTCCTAAAAAAGGACTAGGATCACTCACGGGTTCAGTAAGTTCTCCTTTTAAATTCACATCAAAAATCGGATTCCCTGGTTCAGTGAAATCAGAACATTGAATTTGTTCATCACAAAAAGGGTTTTCTATAAAATCATTACATTTATAACAAAAGGTATCGCAAACATATTCAGGAGTAATAGACTGAACTAAGACATAAACTTCATGATCTGTAATTTTAAAATGTTCTAAAGCATGACCATTCCCTTCTATCCCGTACTGAACCCTACCACAACCCAATTCCCCACAAGTCAAACAAAGGTAAAGGTGTTTGTTAAGGGGACACTTTTTACATTTTAATTTTTTATGAAAATCAATTTTAAAAACTTCTGGGGCCTTTTTTAAATGGGGGCATTCTATTTCTCCGTCTTTAAAAATAACTTTTTCATCATAATTTTTACATTTCATTATCATTTCTATCCTTTTTATAATTTTACTTTTCTCTTCATCGGGTAAATCACAATCTGAAATAACAACAGATCCATTAATTTTTAAATGGAGTAGTTTAGAACAAGAAGATCTATTTTTATGAAGAGGGTAATGTTCATCACAAAAAGATAAAATACATTCACAAATATTGATACCATCTGAAATATTTTTAAAACAATAAGAGCAACTTTCCCTTAACTTTGAATAATTTAAAAATCCCATAAAAGGGGAAGAAAAACTTTTAAAATAGAAGAAAAGGACGAATTAAGAAAGGGAATATGAAACATTCAAGGGGGAAAGTGTGAGAAGGGGGTTTGAGGGGAAGTAGTGTGTCAGGGGGTTGAATAGGGAACGTGTGTATGTAAGTGGGATACGTGTGAGAGAATATTTGTGAGGCACCTATTCAAAATAAATATAATCTCCTGTATTAAACCTGTTCTTTGCATAATTCATTTTATGCACAAGATTTTTTTATAAGCTTTTTTGCATAAAAACCAACTTTAATTGATAGATTTGACGTTTTATGCATCACGAAACTTCTGTAATAAATATATTTTTTGGTTGATTTTATGAAACTTAAGTTTTGATAAATGTTTTTCCCCTAATCTTCTGTATACTTAACCTTGTTATTCTATAAATGTCCCTTTCTTGCCCCACCTTGTCTTTATATGCACCCTTAATCCTGTCCTTATTCACCCTTGGCCTACCCCCAACATGTCCTTTACTAACCCCCCTTAACCTACCACCACCACGTCCCTTCTGAATGTCCCTTAATCACCCCCCTATACTACGCCCCCCTTATACAACCCATTTATCACTTTAATATTCATCACTTTAAATCCCTTTATAATCATTTTTTTAATCATTTTTTTCCTTTTTTTGATTGGTCCCTTCTAAATATTTAATTTTTTTTTTATTTATCCGCATGAAAGTTGTGATCGAAGAATTTGTAATTTCTGGAGAGAACATCTCAAGAGAACAAGGCAGGATTTATGAAGTAATAGGACTAGATGTAGTTTATGATAGTCATAATATTAGAGTTTATAGTACAAATAAAGCAAGGATTATGTCTTTAGGAGGTGGTATCCATATTCATGCACTTTATACGACTCAAAAGAAATTAAGTGAGTTAGGATTTATTAGTAAAGATTTAGAACCAACACAGTCTCCTTTTGAAATCTTTGATAATTTAGGAAATAAAATTTTAATAACTTTTATAGGAGAACAGCCCAATAATTCAATTGCGATTATTACAAGTGGAGGTGATGCCCCTGGGATGAATGCGGCTATTAAAGGAATCATAAGAAGTGCTTGTAAATTTGGATCTACTGTTTATGGGGTTTACAGGGGTTTTGATGGATTAATTGAAGATTATATTTGTAAATTAGGATGGGATACAGAAACTCATAGTAGTGCAGAAGGAGGGACAGTCCTATTGAGTTTTAGATCAAAATCATTTTTTAAAAGGGAAGTAAGGAAGGAAGCCGTTTTTAATTTAGTTAAAAGGAATATAAATTGTCTTATAATTTTAGGAGGAGATGGATCTCTTAAAGGAGCCCTTACCCTAAAAAATGAATTTAAATCACTTTTTAGAGAATTAATTAAAGAAGGAAGACTCACTCAAGAAGATTTACAAATCATTTACGAAAAAAATTTAAATTTAAAAAAAAGTTTTATGGATTTTGATGAAATTGAACATTTTGAGAAATTTTATGGGGAACCCGAGTGTTACAAAGCTTTACCAAAAATAAATGCAAGTAAATATCCACCATTAGAATCCAATGGTAATAGTAATGGTAGGGGAGATGATGGTAGTAATGATGGTAGTAAAGGGGGTAGTAATGATGATAAGGGGTGTAGTAATAATAATGAGGATATTAAAGATGATAAGGATAACAATGATATCAATGACAACACTTCAAAATCTCATCATTTAAATGAAAATTTAATTTATGATTTAAAAATCATTGGTATCCCTTCTAGTATTGATAATGATATTTGGGGTACAGATTACACTTTAGGAGCAGATACAGCTTTAAATAGAATTATAGAGAGTATAGATCATTTATCTTCTACTATGAAATCCCATCAAAGAATTTTTGTAATAGAAGTAATGGGGAGATCTTGTGGTTGGTTGGCTTTAATGAGTGGACTTTCTTGTTTATCAGATTACGTTCTAATCCCGGAAGACCCTCCTGAAGATTGGAGAAAGGAAGTAATGGACAAAGTTTTCTTTGCTAAAAATCATGGCAAACCCGGGATTTTCATTGTAATTTCAGAAGGAGCCTGTGATAGAAAAGGAATCAAAATCCCATCTATGGATGTAGTGAATCATATAGCATCCTTTAATATTGATGTACGCCTCTTAAAATTAGGCCATATCCAAAGGGGTGGTCCTACTTCAGCCTTTGATAGGATTTTAGGGACATTAATGGGAATTAAAGCTCATGAATTAAGTACAGAAATGGATGATAATGAATCTAAGATAGTAGTTTATTCTAATGGAGAAATACAATCTAAAAATTTAAATACAGTTATTGAGATGATAGACAAAGTTGGGATTTATGAAAAGAATTTAAATTTTAGAGAAGTCCTTAATTCAAGAGGATCTTTTTATAATTTAGCATATTCTTTTTATAAAGAATTTTTAGAAGGGAAAAGTAAGGTAGATGCTCCTTTTATGGAAGATGTTAATTTAAAAACTTTATTAAAAGATAATCCAACATTACAAAAGAAATTTGAGAGTAAAAATAGAAGTAAAATGGAAAAGATTAATGGGTGTAGTAAAGAGGGGGATAGTAGTAATGATAAGGATGGGGATATTAATGGTGGTGTTAAAGAAGGGAGTAGTAACGAACCTAATGATAACAATAATAATAACCATTTTAATTTCATTAATAACAGGGTTTTATTAAAAGATAAAAAGAAAATAGGGATTTTACAATGTGGTAGTAGATCTTCCGGAATGAATACTGCCCTTAATTCTATTATTCAATATTCATTTACTGTTGGTTTAGAACCAGTTTATATTTTAAATGGATTTGATGGACTTCAACAAGAACAGATTATTTCTTCTAAACTTTATGAATTCAGTACGGACTACAATAATGGAGGTGCATCCCTAGGACTTTGTGGAATTAAATACGTAAATTTAGAAAATATTAAAAAAGTCCTTATAAAAAAAGGAATAGAAAATTTAATAATAATTGGGGATAGTGAATGTTTAGAGGTAGTAGAAGGGATATGTGGGAGCAGTAAAAAGGTAGGGGATAAGGGGGAACGTGGTAAAGGTAATGATAAGGTATCGAGTAGAGAACTAAGTAATAAGGGTGAAGGTAATAACAATATTAGTAACCCTACCTTTAATTCATCTCATCCTTTTTTTAATATCATCCTTATCCCTGCTGCTTCTTCTAATAATATTCCTAATACTGATATTTCTTTAGGAGTAGATACAGCTTTAAATACAATTTTAAGGGTTTCGGATTGTGCCAAACTTTCAACTTTCTCTATGAAAAAAAATGTATTTGTTTTAGAAGTAGCAGGGGGGAATAGTGGGTACTTAACTCTAATGGGGGGTATAGCAGCAGGGGCTTTTGATTGTTTTATTCCTGAAAGAAAATATTTAATAGGACACCTTTCAGAAACAGCTCATAGATTAAGAAATAGATACAAAGAATCAAAAAGACATGGGATTGTTATCTTTAGGAATGAAAAGACATTCTGTTCTATTTCTACTGAATCTTTTTGTAGGGTACTAAAGACGGATGGTAAAGGCCTTTTTGAAACTGATTATGCTGTAATGGGGAGATTACAACAAGGTCTAAACCCCTCTCCTATAGACCGAGTAAATGCTACACTTTTAGGAATAAAAGCAGTAAAATGTTGTTTAGAAAATTCAGGAGGAGGATTAGTAGGAATAGAAGGGGATAAAATAGTATTTACTGATATAAAGACAGTTTTAAAAAACTTTGATTTAAAAACAAGGACAGTAAAGAATCCTAAGTGGATCAAGTATTCTAATGTGACTAAGTCTATTGAGTAAAGGTTGGGGGAAGAGGGGGGGGATTTAGAAGGGTACGACTTATTGACGACTAACACGTAACGGTAGATTACTTGAAAGGGGGGTATAAAGAAAGGGGATTTAAAATTCGGTGATCTGTTTTTCTGTATCTACCCCCTATCCAGAACCCAACCCTTCACTACCCCCATTATTATTTACCCTCCCCCCCGCCCCTCTATCTTTTATGACTCTCACCCACTGTCTTCATTCAAATTTAGATCAAAATGGTTCTAGTGTCCTTTGTGGTTAGGAAATCCATTCTACTATCCAATTAACCAATGACCTTACTAATCTTAATCTCCCCAGTCTCCCTTTACCTTCTATTTCTAGTAAATACAAACCAATTCATATTAAGAAATTAACTGAATTAGATCTTATTACTGATTATTTGAATATTAAAGAATATAAACCTTTAATTCTTAATGAATTACAATCCAAATCCTTCTCTTCCCGACTTTCTTTTAAAGATAAATCTTTACTTTGTATCTATCACATTCTTAAGGAAGATTCGTATCCAATTTTATTTTGTGATTTACAAAAATTTACTAAAAGGAAATTGGTTTGTGATTATTTTAAAGAATTTGGGAATAGAAATCTTAACACGTTCGGTACGGCGCCTTTTTTCCTATACTTTTCCTCCGGCCGGCGTTTTTTATTTATTTTTTTTTACCCCTAAAATGAAAAAAATAAAGTATGATTTATTTAAATTTAAAGTTTTATCTATTGATTGTCTTCATAAAGACGTAACTGTCGACCGAATTTCTGTTCGAAAACCCTGTAATTTTCTCTAAATGTCATAAAAAGCTAAAGCAGTTCGAGGAAGAAAATTTGTTGCGTCTAAGGCGGAAAGAGTAACGACTTTCTGTAGACTTTGTGAAAATGAGCCTGCAATGTGTTTAAAATGTTTTAAAAAGACTCATAAAAACAAATAAATTTTTTCTTTTCTTTTTTTTTCTAGAAAAAAATTATTTTAAAAAACAGAAAAAAAATTTACCGGAAGGCGAAAAGACATGTTTCTCATGCTAAAACTATCAGATACGTTGTTTTCGAGGTTGTATGTACATAAAAGAGTAGTTTTTATATAATTCTGGCATGTACCACATGTGGTACATGCCGGCCGGTGAGAAAGTTTACCATGTACCACCGGTGGTACACGCCGGATCGAACGTGTTAAAGAAGAATATTTAAAAAATGTTTATAAAAGGTTTAAAGAAGATAAAAATAATGAGAATAAGGAGAATGGTAATAGAGAGGAGAATAGGAATATGGAAAATGATTTTGAATCTTATAAAGAAATGATTAAGAAAAATTTAAATAAAAAAATAGAAGTAATCAGTAAGAAATACTTTTCAAAAGAAGGGAATGGGATTTGTGATGAAAATGGGGTGAGATGTGGGAAGAATGAAAGGAGTGTTAAATGTGGGAAGGTAAAGGGAGTTAAAAAGAACGTAAAGGAAAGGCTAAAGGAAATAAAAAAAATATTGGATGCATAAAAAGGGAAGGAAGGTGCATAAAAACTGAAGGATGTGCATGAAAATGAAAGGAAGCGCATAAAAACTGAAGGATACATCCATGAAAATAAAGCGACGCGCATAAAAATGGAAGCAAGGTGCCTAAAACTACATACGCATAAAAAATTAAAATACTTTATTACCCCCCATTATTAAAATACTTTTATTTTTTTTAATTTTTTATTTAAATACCACATTTTCCTTATTTCCCACCTTTTTACAACAATTTCTTTCTATGATTCCTTACCATGTGATTTATTAAACACCTTTTATAAACATATTTAGCGCCACAATATTTACACGTGTACTCCGTGTCATCCTCAATAAAAGGAAGTTTTGGAGTAAAGAACATTAAACTTTCTAATTCACTATTAAGACTCTTAAACCGGATCTTGACTGTTTTCTTCTTAAATGAACTACTAATGACTTCAGAAGAACGTCTAGTGATTTCAAAAGGACGTTTATTAGGATTAAATACTTCAGAATGGTGTCTTATAATTTCAAAAGGGCGTTTAAAATCTTCATTTGCATTTGATTTAATCATATCCTCTTGTTTATTAATATCATTATTAACTTCTTTATCTTCTTTATTAATATTTTTAGGTATCCGTCGTACTTTATTTACAAATAAAAGAAATAATTGAACTTCTTCATTTGTAACTACTTTCTTATTCTCATCTTTATTCATAAAACGAAGGGAGGATGTCAATAATTAAAAGTTAATGAGTAAAACCTAAAAATGAAGGGGGGGGGGGGGTAATTAAGAGGGGAAGTAAAGAGGGGATACCTACCTACCTTAAACTAGCTACCTTAAAGTCAAGCCCTCTTCTTTTAATAAAGCCTTTGTCCCTTTTAATAGAGCCCTGTCTCTTTTACTAACCAAGCCCCTGTCCCTTCGATAAAGCCCTTGCCTCGTTTATCACATCACCCTCATCTCCCCCCTAAATACAACCCCCCCCCCCTCCTTCATCTTCACTTTAAATTTTAATTTCAGGAAACTTCAAATTACTTAAATTTATAAATTTCATTCTTATTTCTTTACTTTTTGCTTCTTTTTTTATTTGGTTTGTTAAAATTGATATTTCTTTTATAGAAAAGGACAGGATTTCAAGTTCTTTATAAACACCATCTTCATTTCTATCTTCATTTAAAGCCATTTCAAATAGAACAGGATTACATCTTAGTATATTAAGTACAGAATACACTATCTTTAAACTTAATTCTGTGCTCCCTTCTAAAGTAATACTCATTAATTTCTTAATAATACTCTTCATATACTTTACATTTACTGAATTATTATTAAAAAGTAAATTAATTATAAATATTAACTTCTCATTTGTATCTTGTTCTAAATTAATTAAAGTAATAGACTCATAAACACAATTATAAAAATCATTAAATTGGAAATCGTAATTTTGAATAACAAAGAAAATCACTTTTAAAACAAGTATAGATAAAGGATTTTCTTTCTGGTAGTTAAAAAGGGGGATAACTACATTTCTAGGATCTCTCATACCAATAAATAAATCATAAAGTAAATCTAAAAACTCTTTAAGATGATCATGTTTAAGGATGTGGAAGGAATAAACAATTAAATCATCTAATGGTAAGGAAAATTCGAGATTAGATTGAGATAAGATTGAAAGATTAAGTAAAATGTCCTCTGGGGATTTGAAATTCGTGAAATTAACCAGAAAATTGTCTATAGAAATAGAATCGTCTTTATCAATAAGGTTATCATTATCTTGGTGTACATTATCATTGTCTTCGTGGTCATCTTCATTATAAATAGAGTCACATTCTTTATTAATCATATCCGATTCATCATTTACATTTTCCGGAGTTTGAACCATCTTGGAGGGTAAAAAAAATTTATTTGATAACTGACAACTAATAAAAAAAAATAATTTATTAATAAGCAATGAAGATGGTGTACATTAGAACTGCCTTAGTATAATAAACCACTTTAATCAACGAATATTACTTTCAAAATAAAATAAAAACAAACTACAACATGATTTCTAAGTGTTTCCAAGTGCTGAAACCCTTCATAATCAAATTCTACTAAATACTCCGAGTATTTAGATAAAAAATCATTATCAAATTGTACATTATCTGAATAAACTTTAAGAAGAGGATGTCCGTACATTAAAACATTAAAATGAAATGTGGATAAATCAGTAATATGTATTACTTAAATGTATTTTCCCTTTAATTATAG